>JAPYYA010005074.1:0-11139 GCA_028533165.1 Leontopithecus rosalia | reverse complement strand
TTCCAGTCTCAGTGCAGTTTTCAGGCCATTGCTATGCTAGTGTGTCCACATGGCTCATGCAGCACTTGGGTAACTGGCAGTTGAGTTGTGGTTTGTATTATAGTTCAGTTCTCAAAGCCCTTGCTCTGCTTCTGTGCCTGCATAGCTCAAAACAATTGTAGATCCACTCTGCATGCACAGCTCAGGGTAACCCTAAGACTTGTGTTAGTTCATACATCCATTTAACTAATCCCCTTTAGCTGTCTCCTCTTGCACACATCAGGCTTGCAGGGTTCTTTTCTAATGCTCCTATCAATGCTGCAGCCCCCTGTGCTGCTGTGCAGTTACATGCATCTAGGTCAGGCTTCCAAATGAAGTGCAGAAAGAAACGAAAAGAAATTTCCCCGATACTTTTCACAGAAATCTGTTTCCTCATCCTCTGCCCAATGAGTCAAGTGATTTCTCAGGGTTTTAGGTCCTTCTGCCACTCCTGAGGCTGCAGGACAGCTTTGCAACTGGGGAGGGAAAAACTAAATAAATCAAGGATGATCCCCTTACTTCTTGGTGTCCAGGAGACCCCTTTCCCACTAGCCCAGCTAGAAATTTATGTGGCTTATCACAGACTTTTTACTTGCAGTGCCTGCTGGACAGTTCCATGACTCCACCCGCCCTTGGATAAACCTGAAGAGGAGGAACATTAACCTACTGTAATCACCCACTGAAATCAGCATTGCAAAAGTCATAACTGAGAAAATTATGACAGTGAAAGAGATCAGACCTAACAGACCACACCTTGCTTCTAACCTCTAACCTGTCTTAGTTCATTCCTGGGCATAGGCTGAACTAGCCTTGGGAAGGAATTGTTTATGGTTTAAATTCTGAAACAAAAGTGATAATAGTCGTTCCCTGAAAAAGACCCTTCTTGCCTAGGGACTGGTCTGCCTTTGTAGAACTAACATATTAGCTACAAGATTAGAAATTACACTTAGGGGCCATGCAGGCTCTGGCTGCAAGAGTCTGAACCTCCCCAAATTGCTTATGAGAATAACATCACTGTTGTAAAACTTAAGATCAGCACTTGAGATATTTTGCAGACCCTGAATTCTGTTGCAGCAGATGATACCACCAGCCCAGTAAGCTGGCTCAACCAGTCCTGCAATCCCATCAAGGAACAGAAATCAGCAAGAACTCATTTCCAGACCCTGTGATTCCATCTCCAACCCGACCAATCAGCACGCTCTACTTCCTGAGCCGACACCCACCAAATTATTCTTAAAAACTCTGGTCCCTAGCCGGGCACGGTGGCTTGAGCCTGTAATCCCAGCACTCTGGGAGGCCGAGGTGGGTGGATCACTTGAGGTCAGGAGGTTGAGACCAGCCTGGCCAACACAGTGAAACCCTGTCTCTACTAAAAATACAAAAATTAGCTGGGCATAGTGGTGCGCATCTGTAATTCCAGCTACTCAGGAGGCTGAGTCGGGAGAATCCCCTAAACCCAGGAGGCAGAGGCTGCAGTGAGCCGAGATCGCACCACCGCACTCCAGCCTGTGTGACAGAGCAAGACTCCATCTCAACGATAAAATAAAATAAAACAAAATAAAATAAATGTTCTTTAAAAAAAAATAGGAAACCTCCTGAAAACCTCTTCAGAAAAACAGCCACAGATGCATGTTTTGCTCCTGCTTTTCTCAGAAACAACCTAAATCTGGCTTGATAAACCTCGACTGATACCTTTGCCCCAGTCACTCATGTGGTAACTAGCAAAAGGGCCCAGCTGCTCACTTCTTATAGAAAGAAATCGAAATAATAATGAAATGTGATTCAAAAAGCAAGAATTTTGGCCTGGGGAGGTGGCTCCTGCCTGTAATCCCAGCACTTTGGGAGGCCAAGGTGGGTGGATCATGAGGATGGAGACCAACCTGGCCAACATGGTGAAACCCCTTCTCTACTAAAAATACAAAATTAGCTACTTCGGAGGCTGAGGCAAGAGAATCGCTTGAAACCAGGCGGTGGAGATTGCAGTGGGCCGAGATCATAGCCACTGAGCTTCAGCCTGGTGACAGAGTGAGACTCCATAAAAAAAAAAAAAAGCAAAAATGTTATTAACTATGACAGCAAGGGGAGGAGCAGAGAGCAGTTCCACTCTTCTGTGAGGAAAGAACACAAGGTTTTTAGTTTGTTTTTCTCACTCTGTTGCCCAGGCTGGAGGGCGGTGGGGCCCTCGGCTCACTGCAACCTACATGTCCCGGGTTCAAGCAATTCTCCTGACTCAACCTCTGGAGTAGCTGGGACTACAGGCACTACCACCACGCCTGGCTAATTTTTTGTGTTTTTAGTAGAGACAGGGTTTTACCATGTTAGTCAGGATGGTCTCCATCTCCTGACCTCGAGACCTGCCCGCTTTGGCTTCCCAAATCACTGGGATTACAGGTGTGAGCCATGTGCTTGGCTAAACACGGGTTTTGTTTGTTGGTCTGTTTGTTTTGTTTTTGTTTTTTGAGATGGAGTCTCGCCTTGTCGCCAGGCTGGAGTGCAGTGGCACCATCTCAGCTCAATGCAACCTCCACCTCCCGTGTTCAAGCCATTCTCCTGCCTCAGCCTCCCAAGTAGCCAGAACTGTAGGTACGTGCCATCAAGCCCAGCTAATTTTTGTATTTTTAGTAGAGATGGGGTTTCAACCTCTTGGCCAGGATGGTCTCTAACTCCTGACCTTGTGATCTGCCCCTTGGCCTCCCAAAGTGCTTGGATTCATAGGCATGAGCCACTGCCCAGCTGAACGCAGGGGTTTTTAAAAGAGATGATTTGAAAGGAAAAGAGGCAGAGGGGCTGGAAGGTGTCAGGTGGTATGACCTGCTCCAGTGGCTTGTCTCGAATTATTTTTCCATCTGTGGAAGGGGCCGATGCCATTGTGGCTGGAGGAGGTGCAGGGTTCATATCAGGATCGGACCACTGAAGCATCTAAGGAAATATATGACCAGAGAAGTGGGTATGGTGTGTGCTTAGCAAGCAACTAGGTAAGTAAATGTGCATCAGGCATAGGGAAAGAAAGGGAGTGGAGGTTCACAGCGCATTCCAAGGCTGGATTGCAAGAGGAGAAGAAACACATCTGGTTTGCCTCAAAGTTACATCTTCAGGTTAGCAGGGGAGAGGAAAGGAGAAAGAAAAAAGAGTTTTAAAATGTGGTTTGAGGTTAGGTTGTTAAGCTGCTGGGTTACAGGTTCAGCGTATATTTGAGCATGTGGGGTATGTATTTTATTTATTTATTTGTTTGTTTGTTTGTTTATGTTTGAGACAGAGTCTTGTTCTGTCGCCAGGCTGGAGTGCGGTGGTGCAATCTCGGCTCACTGCAACCTCCGCCTCCTGGGTTCAAGCAATTCTCCTGCCTCAGCCTCCCGGGTAGCTAGCGCTACAGGGGTCCACCACCATGCCTGGCTAATTTTTGTATTTTTAGTAGAGATGGGTTTCCACCATGTTGGTCAGGATTGGTCTCAATCTCTTGACCTCTTGATCTGCCCACCTTGGCCTCCCAAAGTACTAGGATTACAGATGTGAGCCACCACGCCCGGCCATATATTTATTTTAAAAATCTAGAGTATCTTGACCTGGCAAGGTGGCTCCTGCCTGTAATCTCAACACTGTGGGAAACTGAGGTGCGTGTATCATGAGGTCAGGAGTTCAAGACCAGCCTGGCCAGGATGATTGAGCCTGTCTCTACTAAAATTACAAAAATTAGCCAGGAGCAGTGGCAGGCATCTGTAGTCCCAGCTACTTTGGAGGCTGAGGCAGGAGAATTGTTTGAACCCAGGGAGCGGAGGTCAGAGTGATACTCTGTCTCAAAAAAAAAAAAATCTAGAGTATCTTGTACATATCCTTTAATAACCTACTTTTAAAAACTTAATATATTTTAGATACATATGAATATGTATATCCACTTACATCCTTAAAATTGACTGGTGATGATAAATGTAATCAAGGAATTTCTATCAATATGTAAATGCTCTTCTCAGAAAAGGCAGGCTCTTTGCTCCTCTGGTTGATGGGGATGATGCAGACGGTGGCTTCCAGTTTTTGAGCATTTGCTGTGGGACCTGCCTGTGCTTCAAGCTCAATACAACTTCTCCCATTTAACCTTCCCAGCTTGTGAGGGGGTCCTGCTAGGACCTCCACTGGAGATGGGAAAAGAGGAGAAAGTTGGTATCTTCTGAATTCTTTTGGCAGAAGGAGGAGGGAAGAGGCCTCCCATGCAGGGCATTCAGGAAAGCAGAAGGAGTACAGAGAAGGGGAAGGGACAGGTGTAGTGCCCCTCCCTGCTGAGCCATGTGATTGGAATGGAGCCTCACAGCAGAGACGGCAGAGCCAGAAACCCTAGGATCTGGTGTCAGAGTGACACAGGGCCCAGCTGCCAATGTGTGGGCCAGAGGTGTGGAGGATGCCTTGGCTGTGCCCTGGCGTAGAGCTTTCTACTGTCCTGGCCTCTGAGCACTGGGGACTGGGGCAGTGGGGTCAGTGCCCTCAGCTGGAGGCACATGGAGCAGCTGAAAACACACGGAACAGAACTTGAAAAAGATGGGCCACTGAGCCCTTAGGACCAGGAGACCCAGCACCCAGGGGGTGCTGCAAGAGGGAGAAGGACGCCCTCAGCTAGCGCATGGGGGCCTGAGGTCCTGTGCACTGTTAAGGGACCTCATCTGATCTCCCCGCTGGGGACACTCAGCACATGCCGGCCTCCTTCCTGACTTCTCTGCCAACCTTTTCCTAGCCTTGAAACTTTCTCTTCCCAATGTCATTGTGACACTTTGTCAGTTCTCCTTCTAGTCCACTAGATGCTGCTGTGCACCCACCCAAGCACCAGCACCTCTCATTGCCTGGATCCTAGTTTGGGAGAGACAGGTGAGCTGCTCAGCCCTTTGGATTTTTCAGTGGGTAGAATGGAGCCTGCGGTGTTTGCCAGGGCTCTGCCACTGTGGTAGTGATTTTAACTCCAGTGGCTGTAGCTTGCTGACCTCTGTACACAGATCGGCTCTTGTAAACCCCACAGGCCCTTGTGACGTAAGTTTCAGCACCCAACATACCAGGAAACAGGGTCTCAGAGAGATGATGTGACCTGCTCGGGGTCACACAGCACATACCTGGGCAGGCTGTGATTCAACAAAGGTGTTTTGTTTTGTTTCGAGATGGAGTCTTGCTCTGTCACCAGGCTGGAGTGCAGTGGCGTGATCTTGGCTCACTGCAACCTCCGTCTCCTGGGTTCAAGCAATTCCCCTGCCTCATCCTCCCAAGTAGCTGGGATTACAGGCATGAGCCACTACACCAGGCTTTTTGTATTTTAGTAGAGATGGGGTTTCATCATCTTGGCCAGGATGGTCTTGATCTCCTGACCTCGTGATTCACCCACCTCAGCCTCTCAAAGTTCTGGGGTTACAGGCGTGGTGAGCCACCGTGCCAGGCCTTAACAAAGGTTTTTGTCCAAGTCCAAATGCCAGGGACATACGATTGTACTGTTGCCCATAGAGTTGCTATTTACGGCTGGGCGCGGAGGCTCACACCTGCAATCCCAGTACTTTGGGAGGCCAAGGTAGGTGGATCACAAGGTCAGGAGTTCGAGACCAGCTTGACCAACATGGTGAAACCATCTCTACTAAAAATACAAAAACTAACCAGGTGTGGTGGTGCACGCCTATAGTCCCAGCTACTTAGGAGGCTGAGGCAGGAGATCGCTTGAACTCAGAAGGCAGAGGTTGCAGTGAGCTGAAATTGTGCCACTGTACTCCAGCCTGGGAGACAGACTGAGACTCGGTCTCAAAAAAGAAGAAAAAGAAGTTGCTATTTACTGAGTCCTTATTTGCAGACTTTATTCCTTCAATATAAGATTTACTTATATTGTGAAATATACAACTATTTAGTACTTGATTTACTTCTCTTTATTAATATGATTATCAAACAATCCAAGGGCTTAATCTTTCATTCTATTTAAAATTTAGCCCTTCTTTTTCTATTATTACCGCTTTTGGTATGATACTTTTAAAATTATAATTCTTGTTTGGCACATTTATAATAACACACACTGTGATATAGAATGTATTCCAGTAAGAGTACGCTACAAACACAGTTCTGTTGGCCAAGTATGAACCTCAGTTTCCTCCCAGCTGGGCACGATAGCTTGTTCATTAAGAGGAATGGTCTTGGATCTTGACTCTTTTGGGCCTGAAAATTGGAAATAAAAATATTATAGAATAGCAAATTTTAAAATGTTGGTTATGAAGGACAGAAAATCTCACACAATCCACTGTCTCCATTATTTTCTAAAAGAAAGGCCATCTTTTTTTTTTTTTTTTTTGAGACGGAGTTTCACTCTTGTTACCCAGGCTGAAGTGCAATGGTGCGATCTCGGCTCACTGCAACCTCCACCTCCTGGGTTCAGGCAATTCTCCTGCCTCAGCCTCCCGAGTAGCTGGGATTACAGGCATGTGCCACCATGCCCAGCTAATTTTTTGTGTGTGTATTTTTAGTAGAGACGGGGTTTCACCGTGTTGACCAGGATGGTCTCGGTCTCTTGACCTTGTGATCCACCCACCTCGGCCTCCCAAAATGCTGGGATTACAGGCTTGAGCCACTGCGCCCAGTCCGGAAAGGCCATCTTAATGAAACTGAACGCAAATCTGGCTGCTCGCGATTGGGAGCCAAAATATAAGAAGTGAAGTTTGGTGAAAGGAAAGTAACTTCGTTTAAACGTTAGCAGTTGGGAAATGACCAGGTCATGCATCCAAGAGACCATTTTAAGTTTTAGGGCTGGGTGAAGGGGTTTAAAAAGGGAAGCTTGGCATGGGGAGCATGCAGGGGTGGTGAAGGGTACAGGGTCTATGTGTCTTGTCCTGGTGGCTATTTTGAGTTATTGTCCTCCTGGAACACAGGCAGGTGCCATCATGACTGGCTGAGGTGTAGCTTATCCACCTTGAGACCATCGCCCTAGGTGGAGGAGAATTAATCTGGGCTCACTGCAATCTCCGCCTCCAGGGTTCAAGCGATTTTCCTCCTCAGCCTTCAGAGTAGCTGGGACTATAGGCGCGTGCCACCACGCCCAGCTAATTTTTGTATTTTTAGTAGAGACGGGTTTTCACCATGTTGGCCAGGATGGTCTCTATCTCTGGGACCGCAGGCATGTGCCACCACGCCCGGCTAATTTTTGTATTTTTAGTAGAGGCGGGGTTTCACCATGTTGGCCAGGATGGTTTCGATCTCTTGAACTCATTATCCGCCCGCCTCAGCCTCCCAAAGTACTGGGATTAGAGGTGTGAGTCACCGCGTCCCTCTGGAGACAACCTCATGTCTCGGAGCTGGTGCCCCGGTTGCGCGACTGAATCCCCAGTGCTCCCGATTTGGAGCTGTAGACCAAATGGCACTGGTAAGTCACTTGTTTTGCTCGTTTTTCTTCTTCCTAGAAAGACTAGTTCTCAAACAAGTTGGCTTTCGCAGGTGCCCAAAATGTGATCGGAGGTGCGCGGGTCAACTTTCGCGATTCGAGAGCAGCCGCGCTGTAGTGACACTGTGGCAAAGGTAATCAGAATGGGATTGGGCGAGAACTCTGTAGACTGACGGCCCGAGAGCGGAGTCACGCTCGTGGGGGGCCTAAGCCGCTCAGAGCCGGGAGCGCAGGACCCAGCGCTACCATCTTGAAGCCGTGGGACCTCTGTGCCAGTGTCATGCGCTGCAGCGCGCCAGTGGTTGGCCGCGGAAGTCCGCCTCCTGGCGCTCTCGGGGCCAGAAACCGCCTCAAAGAGCATGCGTACCTGCCCTAGCGCGCGGGAATAGACCTCTCCCGCGGCGATTGGGGGAAAGGCAGGGGAGGTAAGGGGACCCCTAGGGATGCCCCTACGGGCTACCAGGGTTGGACGCACAGACATGGTCACGTCGGGGTATTGCCAAGCTTTTGGCACAGCTGGTCAGGTGGCCAGGCTGCACGCAGCTTAGATGGAGACGTCTTGAGCTGTTTGCGCAGGACCTCTAGAGGCCCTCCAGGTGGTGGCAAGCGGAAGAGTAAAGCGGCACTAGGGACAGGCTGGAGAAAGGGGTCGCGTCTAACATCAGAATAACTTACAATTCGTCCCCAAAGAGCGCGGCACCCGCTGAGCTGGGGAAAGGTGTTAATCAGGCGCCAGTCCTTGGACGATCAGTCGACAGGGGGACAGGGTCTGGCGGCTTGGGCAGCCATGGGGAGAGGAGGTGGCGTCCTCCGGCCATTTTCAGCTCGGGTGGATTTAAGTTTAGACTCTGTAACCTGGAGGGGAATCTGCCCTGGTGACCGGGCACAAAACCAACCGCCATCTGGTAACGCACCTTTGGAGGATGCTCTCCTCGCCAGTCCTGGGGGGTAAGACTGATAAGTGAAATGTCTTTACAAAGTCTCATCCGACTTGGAAATTGATCTTTTTTTGTTTTCCTGGGGTGCGTGTCTTATTTTGCGCGGGCTTCAATTATTCTGATGACAATGCTTTGGAGGAAAAATAAAGCGTTTTGATAGCTTGAGATGGTTGACAGTCAGGTTCTTAACTCCTAAGAAAAGGATAGTGATAGAAAGAAAATACCTTAAATGGTCTTCGTTCCAGGACGCAGAGCCCAAGACTCAGTTCTGCTGAGCTGCAGCGCGAACTGATGCCTTTGTGGTCTTCCCTAGTAAACACGGAGAAGCCAGTTTGTTTGCGAGTGGTTTTCTGCGGCAGCAATGTTAGTCTCAGAAGGGCTAAGCGTGCCCTGCTTTTGGCTTGCCCCTAAATTGAAGTTCCTACTTAATGTAGACAATGATGGTCTGTTGCTTTCTGTGATATTAAGTGTTCAGTTTTTCCTCTGGTAATGTCTCAGTAGCCTGAGTTCACCAAGAAAAACGTCTCTAGGGACAAACAAGAGAAGCCAGGGGTTGTGTTGCATTTTTTGGTGTGCTTTTCAAGTGTGTGAGCTATCTTCAGACTGGGTAGTCTGGGAGACCCATTTTCCCACAGAGCTATGTTTATTCATTAGAGAAATTAGCATGTTGCCTTGTTGCAGGATGAATAAACAAGTTTTTAAAAAGCCCTATGTGTTGAGCCCACACTTCACACCTGTGTCACTGTCTCCCAGGCTGGAATGCAGTGTCGTGACCTCAGCTCACCACAACCTCTGCCTCCTGAGTTCAAGCGATTCTCCTATTCTCCTGCTTCAGCCTCCTGAGTAGCTGGGACATAGGCGCTTAGCACCATGACAAGCTAATTTTTTCTGTATTTTTAGTAGAGTCAGGTTTTCACTATGTTGGCCAGGCTGGTCTCGAAGTTCTGACCTCATGATCTGCCCGCCTCAGCCTCCCAAAGTGCCAGGATTACAGGTGTGAGCCACCACACCCGGCCCATTGCAAGTATATTTGTGTTGTATCAAGAAACGCACATCATATTGTATCAAGAAACCCATATTGAAGCTCTCAGACCAGAGCGTTTGTGAGCCACTCCTGGATTTTGGATGAGGGATGGATGGGCTCAACCTCTTTTAATTTCTTCAGTGAATCTCATGAGATTTAAAACAAACTTTTACTTTAGGTTCAAGGGGTACATGTACAGGTTTGTTACATGGGCATATCCCCAGCACCCAGATAGTACCCAATAGGTAGGTTTTCAGCACTTGCCCCCTCCCCGCTCCCTTCTGCAGCATCCCCAGTGTCTACTGTTCCCATCCTGATGTCCATCTGTATCTGATGTCCATGCTTAGCTCCCACTTCTAAGGAAAACTATGTGGTATTTGGTTTTCTGTTCCTGCTTCATGTGCTTAAGATATGGCCTCCAGATTTATCTGTGGTGCTGCAATGGACGTAATTTGATGAGTTTTTACGGCTGAGTAGTATTCCATGGTGTATATGCACCACATTTTCTTTATCCTAATCCACCGTTAATGAGCATCTAGGTTGATTCCATATCTTGCTCTTATGAATAAAACATACAGGTGCAAGTGTCTTTTTTTTTTTTTTAGAATGATGTATCTCCCTGTGGAGATATGCACAGTTACGGGATCGCTGAGTTGAATGGTGGTTCTTTTCTAGGTTCTTTGAAAAAATCTTCAAACTGAAAAAGCTTCAGCCACTTTCCACGGTGGCTGAACGAATTTACAAACGCACCAACAGTGTATAAGTGTTCCCCTGTCTCTACGGCCTTACCAGCATCTGTTATTTTTTTGACTTTTTGAGGATAGCCATTCTGACTGGTGTGGGATGGTGTCTCATGATGTCTTCAATGTTCACTACTCTAATGATTAGTGATGTCGAGCATTTTTTTCAGGTGTTTGTGGAGGCTGATTGTATGTGCTCTTTTGAGAAGTGTCCATTCACATCCTTTGCCCACTTTTTCATGAGGTTGTTTTATGCTTATGGATCTGTTAAAGTTTCTTATAGATTCTGGATATTAGACCTTTGTCAGACGCATAGTTTGTGAAGACTTTTTCCCATCCTGTAGGTTGTCTGCTTACTCTGTTGAGTTTCCTTTGCTGTGTAGAAGCTCTTTAGTTTAATTAGGTCACACTTGCCAATTTTTGGTTTGGTTGCAACTGCTTTTGAGGACCTAGTCATAAGTTCTTCCCCAAGGCTGATGTCCTGAATGGTATTTCCTAGGTTTTCTTCTAGAGTTCTTACGGTTTGAGGGCTTGCATTTAAGACTTTGATTCAGAAATAAGCTGGATATAAAGACAACACTCAACCATATTCAAGAGACTGGTCTCACATGTCACGACATCCACAGGCTCCAAATAAAGGGATGGAGAAATATCTACCATGCAAACCCAAAAAGAAAAAAAAAAGCAGGAGTCGCTATTCTCTCTCTCTCTCTCTCTCTCTCTCTCTCTCTCTCTTTGACAGTATCTCACTCTGTTGCCCAGGTTGGAGTATAGTGTTATAATTATGGGTCACTGCAGCCTAACCTCCTAGGTTCAAGCGATCCTCCCACCTCAGCCTCCCAGTATCTGGGACTACAGGTGCACACCACCACACCTGGCTGATTTTTGTACTCTTTGGTAGAGATGCATTTTCACCATGTTGCTCATACTGGTCTCAAACTACTGAGCTCAAATGATCCACCTACCTTGGCCACCCAAAGTGTTGGGATTACAGGCATAAGCCTTTGCATCTAGCCCAGGAGTTGCTATTGTTTCTTT
>JAPYYA010005073.1:0-11141 GCA_028533165.1 Leontopithecus rosalia | reverse complement strand
TGATGAGTTCGTGTCCTTTGTAGGGACATGGATGAATATGGAGAACATCATTCTCAGCAGATTGACACAAGAACAGAAAAGGAAACACCATATATACTCACTCATAGGCGGGTGATGAACAATGGGAACACATGGACACAGGGAGGGGAGCACCATGAGGGCTGTTGGGGGAAATAGGGGAGGGACAGCGGCGGTGGGGTGCGGGGAAGGGATGGCATGGGGAGAAATGCCAAATATGGGTGAGGGGGAAGAAGGCAGCGGAACACACTGCCACGTGTGTACCTATGCAACTATCTTGCATGTTCTGCACATTTACCCCAAAACCTGAAATGCAATAAAAATTAAAAAAAAAAAATTTAAACCTCCTAAACATGCTGTACTCAACTCATCACTTACTTAACCAGTCTAGCTCAAACCTGGGTGCAAACTGCTAGTTATGCTTAAACCCACAGCTGCTGTTTTACACAGGCTTAGCAGCACAGCAGCACATAACCCCCTCCAGCACCCCCTGCTCTAAAAAGAAGTTCCACATAACTCTAGGTAATCTGGAGGGAAAGGGTAAATGTTATCATTCCCCTAACTATATCCTTACTAACTCCCCATACCAGCACTTCTATCATAACATCTTCCTTTTCAGCTATAATAGAACAAATTTTTACTATACTGTTTCAGACTCATCTTAGTTAGCCTGCACTTTCAGTCTCACTAACTGCATTTCCACTTTTCAGTTTAACAATTTCTGAAGACCCGTACTCTGTATCCCCATATACATCTTGTCCTGCGTAAATATCTATAGTAGGACACAAAGTTTAACTCTCATTGTCCCCTCTAACTCTACTACACACTAAAAGCAAATTCCTCTAGTCATACCCCAACTAGTAGGACTTAGTCATTGCTGGGTCTGCAGCTGTAAAAATCTCAGTCCTAGTAACTGGGAACCAAAATTTCAAGGCCCTATCCCACTGTATAAACTCAAATATACACCATTTAAAAAACTCTGTTTCCAAACTTGCAGACCAGGTAGACTCCCTAGCCAAAATAGTACTCCAAAATAAACAAGGGCCAAACTTACTATTCCTAAAACAAGGGAGGCTCTATGCAGCTCTCAATAAGCAATGCTGTTTTTATGCTAATAAATCTAAACTTAGGGAAGACAGCCTTGCCCTAGTTAAGCAAAATCTAAAAACCAAAATACACCTCAAAAAAGCTTCTAAAAGTTAGTATCAAAATATGTTCTCCTGGTCCTCCTGGCTTACCTCCCTAACTCGCTGAATTAGCAGCATCCCTAACCCTACTCATATTAGAACTAATGCTCCACTCTTGCCTTTTACATCAGCTACTCAAAATAATCCAAACAAAAATAAATTCTGTAAAGTTTATGGTCCTAAAATCCCAGTATGGGCCTTTAAGCCAAACTAAACAAGCAGTCTTAATCAGGGAATCAATAATTTAATTAATGCATGAACAACATGGGGGAATGAGATAGGGGCTGAAACAGAAGCCTAAGCACTGCCATCTTATAAAAAAGCCACCTGGGCCCTGGGCAGAGGTGTAGTTCTCAAAACTGTTACTGTACTGCAATTCTCCGAAGTGTTAAGGGTAAAAATTTCCACTGCTACCTCCCTCCCCTTCCAACAAACTGCTAACTTTAGCTTCTGTCCAGACAGCTTGCCTTGCACACTCCTTGGCCCCCCTAAACAAACATGTGGTTTTGCAACTTAAATGCCTTGCTCCCCCTGAGCTCAGGGTCACTGGTTAAAGAGACATAAGTCCTCCATAGCTGCTGGCAATAAAAACCCTGCAATTTAGCATACTTTTGTATTGGTGTTAATTTTCTGCTCACTCCAGCGCAACAGAGTCAGAGCCCTCAGAGCTACTGAGTGCTTGGGATGTGAGCCAAGATGTGCTGGAAGCTTAGAATACAGAGTGAATTTTGAAAATAGGGTACCAAAAATACTTCAGTAATAATTTTATATTGATTACATATTTAAACAATATTTTGGTTATTTTGGAATAAATTATTTCAATTAATTTCATGTATCTCTCTTTCTTTACTTTTATGCAGGTCTTAGAAAATTTTAAATGGCACATGCCATTCACATTGTATTTACAGTGGACATTTCTGCCATAGAAGATTGCATCCTTTTTAAAAATGAATTAAAAGGGTTATTAATCATAGCAAAAAACTGATTCCTCAAAATCAATTATTGATAAATCTCTTGTAAAACAGCAAGCTTACAGAAAATTTCTCATGAGCAGATAGTCACTATATTTTTGGTTCAAGATATGTTGGGTTTTTTTTCTCCTTCTGATGACAGATGGATGCAGCTGAATCTACAAACGAGTGTACTTTCCCCAACTGTGCAACATAAATACAGAAGACTCATGAGCAATACTGGAATAGGGCCGACTTTGAGCCCAGGTCAATCTTCTGTGTAGAATCTCCAAATTATCCCGGCCCCCTCCCCTTGTCCTGTACCTGCAGAGGTCATGCCTCCTCTGCTCCTTGTCCCAAAGTTGCTTGGACTTTGGGGTCTTCCTGGAAATCAGCCACATAGGACCTGGGTGGTCCCTCTGTCATGGAGACAATGATCCTCTGCTTCAATTAGACCCTTTAGAGTCACTCACACATTCTCCCAGGGCACACATCAACCAAGAATAGGGTTTTTTGTTTTGGTTTGGTTTGGTTTTGTGGTTTGTTTGGGTTTTCTCCAGACCAGGTCTCACTCTGTACCCAGGCTGGAACATTAGTGGCAAAATCATAGCTCACTGCAGTCTCAAGCTCCTGGCCTCAAGTGATCCTCCCACCTCAGCCTCCCAAGTAGCCAGGACCACAGGCATGTGCCACCATAACTGGTTAACTTTATTTACTTATTTAAAATTTTTTTCTTGAGATGGAGGCTTGCTCTGTTACCCAGGCTGGAGTGCAGTGGCATAATCTCAGCTGACTGCAACCTCCACCCCCTGGGTTCAAGCAATTCTCCTGTGTCAGCCTCCAGAGTAGCTAGGATTACAGGCAAATGCCACAACATCTGGCTAATATTTTGTATTTTTAGTAGAGACGGGGTCTCACCATGTTGGCCAGGCTGGTCTCAAACTCCTGACTTCAGGTGATCTGCCCACCACAGCCTCCCAAAGTGCTGGGATCACAGGCATGCGCCACCATGCCTGGTCACTTTTTTTCTTTTCATTTTTTGTAGAGACACTGTGTTGCCCACACTGGTCTTGAACTTCTGGACTCAAGTGATTCTCCTGCCAAGGCCTCCCCAAGTGCTGGGATTACAGGCGTGAGCCACTGTGCCAGGCCAGTCACTGCCTTTATTGGATCACATCACCACTTCCAAGTAGAGGAGAAGCTGCCTGCCCTGCTGTCTTCAGACAGACAAAGGTTGGAAACTGAATGGTTTCCTCTGACTTGCAGCCGGGGCTCACCTGAGGCTCACTACTGTCCTGTGCAGTTGGCACTGCGATCATCCCATTTTACAGATGAGAAGACTTGCTGCTCACAGGTGCAGAGCCCAGGCCAGCCATCCCTGCCACCTCACTCCTGCCTGGAGCAACTCAAGTGTCAGTATGGTCCTTTCCTTACTTCCTGGGCAGGAAGCCTTGCAGGAGCTCCCCTGGGTGAGGCGGAATGGATCCTGCCCTTGCCCTTCACCAACATTCCAGTGTGGCTTCCTCTTGGTCATCTGCCTCCTCTCTCATGCAAAGGACTACCCTTGCCTGGGTACAGGAGCCCACAGCAAAGCAACTGTGAAATTGAAGGAGCCTCGGGATAGGAGCTGGGGGATGGATGCTGTGGTAGTCCCAGTGCCGACCCTAACACATTCTGCCATCAGGAGGATGTTATTTATCATCACCAGGCTTCCAATTCCTGCTCTATAGAAAGAGGCAGTGGCTTCAGTTTCTGATCAAGAAGTGACATTGTGGCATGGTGGAGAAAGGCTCCCTGAGCACAGCCGGCCACCGGGTTGGGGTTTTAGCCCTGCCTCTGGAGTGGACACCCTTGCTTCCCAAGGCCTTGTTTTTCTTTCTTTCTTTTTGTGGAGATGGTCTGGCTCTGTCACCCAGGCTGGAGTGCAGTGGTGCCATTGGCTCGCTGCAACCTCTGCCTCCTGTGTTCAAGTGATTCTGCTGCCACAGCCTCTCAAATAGCAGGGATTACAGGCACATACCACCATACCTGGCTAAGTTCTGTATTTTTAGCAGAGGTGGGGTTTCAACAGTTTGGCCAGGCTGGTCTTGAGCTCCTGACCTCAGTTAATCCACCCGCCACAGCCTCCCAAAGTGCTGGGATTACAGGCATAAGCCACTGTGCCTGACCTTCTCATCTTTAATGATGTACAATAGCATCTCTCTCAGAAACAGCCCAGTGCAGGTGGCATGAGAGCGATGTGTGATGTTCTTGGTGTGACAGGCAATGTTCCCATCCTGCTCTAGAACTTTCTGTTCTCTTAATAGACTGTCCCCAGGTGAGAGGCTGGATCACCAACACTACTTGCTAGAAATATGTCTGTGGGCTGTGGGCTTAGTGCAGAGGCTCATGCCTGTGACCCCAATGCTTTAGGGAGCCAAAGCAGAAGGATCCCTTGAGGCCGAAAGTTCAAAACCAGTCTGGGAAACATAATATTAAAAAATTAGACAGGCATGGTGGTACATGGCTATAGTCCCAGCTACTCAGGAGGCTGAGGTGGGAAGATTGCTTAAGCCCAGGAATCATAGGCTGCAGTGAGCTCTGATCACACCATTGCACTCCAGCCTGGGCAACATAGTGAGACCTCATCTCTACAAAAAAATTAAAAAAACCATTAAAAAACAGGTTTGTGCCAGGCTTGGTGGCTCACGGCTGAAATCCCAGCACTTTGAGAAGCTGACGTGGGTGGATCACCTGATGTCAGGAGTTCACGGCCAGCCTGGCCAACATGGTGAAACCCCATTTCTACTAAAAATACACAAATTAGCCAGGTGTGATGGCAGGCAACTATAATCCCAACTACTCAGGAGGTTGAGGCAAGAGAATTGCTTGAACTCAGGAGGCAGAGGTTGTAGTGAGCCAAGATCACACCATTGCACTCCAGTCTAGGAAACAAGAGTGAAACTCCATCTCAAAAGAAAAAGTAAATATAAAAATAAAAAACAGGTCTGTAGTCTTAGCAAAGCCAGCTTTAAACTCAAAAATGAGCCATTCCCCAATAACCCTGGAGAGCCGTGGGGCCAAGCCAAGGGTCTCTGTGAAGGTCCAGCAACCCCGAGGCTGGATGATGACTCAAGAGGCATGGCACACCCCTGATCTCCCAGTGGGGACAGGCTGGCTCCCATCTGCCCACTTGCCCTCTCACTCAACCTCCTGCTCATCCACTCTCACCACTGTCCCCTCCCATGAATGCCAAGGCAAGGACCCTTCTCTGCACTTCATCCATCCCTCCCTATGTAAGGCACAGGCAAGGGCTTTGAGGTAGGTTCAAACACAGGTCAGGCATGGTGGCTCAAGTCTGTAATCCCAGCACTTTGGGAAGCTGAGGCAGGAGGATCACTTGAGGTCAGGAGTTCAAGAACAACCTGGCCAACATGGTGAAACCCCATTTCTACTAAAAATACAAAAATTAGCCAAGCATGGTGGCAGGCACCTGTAATCCCCTCTACTTGGAAGACTGAGGTAGGAGAATCTCTTGAACCCAGGAGGTGGAGGTTGCAGTGAGCTAAAATCACACAACTGCACTCCAGCCTGGGTGACAGAGTGAGACTCCATCCAATTCGAGAGAAAAAACAATAATACAAATACAGAGCAAGGAGAATGCACTGGAAACTCAAGACTTGGGAGCGTGAGGGTTGGGACAGGGGCCGACAGAAAGGGTGACATTTCCTCTTGCTGGCCCTGTTTCAGACCACATGCCAGGAATGAGATCCCCACAGTCACTCCTCCTCCCACCACAGAAGATGCTCTGAACCCGGAGGGGGAGCTGAATACAGCATGCCAAGTCCCCCAGCTCCTGAGAACAGGGCCCCAGGAGGGCATCCAAACTGGCCTTGGCCCCTGGCTCTGGAGCACCCTCCCTGCCCAGACTCCCAATCAGAATGTGGTAGCCCAGACACCACTGCTCAGACTGAGGGCCTCTCCACCGTCACCTCCTGCTCAGCTGTGCTGGATGGCACCATCTCCTCCTACATCTGCCAGTTTACATTCCCCTAACCCAAAGCAGCTTTCTTTATGGAAAGAGCTATTTTGGTCCATGATTTCCCTCCACTCCTCCAGCTCACAGGCAGAATGCTGGCTGCTCTCCTGAGGAGTTGGGAGGAGCCGTGGAGAAGGCTCAGGGAAGGGACCACAGGGATCCCACAGGTGGATGGGGTGGTGACCAGGATGCAGCACCATCGTCTGCATGAAGGCTCTGTGTAAAGGACCAATGCATGGACCAGTGTCCCACACCAGGTCAGGGCAACCTGCCCAGAGGTGGGAGAATAGGGACCCCATGAGCTGCTGACTTGGGCCTCACACACTCTGTCTGTCCCAACCATGTACCTTGAGCTCTTGGACCATACTCTTCTCCTCTCATAGCTCTGCCTGGTAAGGAGGGTTATTATCCCCATTGCACAGATGAGTAACTGAGGCTCCCAGAGATGACAAAGCATCTGAAAATTTTCAAAACTTGAAGACGAGTAGAGTTCCCCTCCTGGGACACAGGGGACTGACCCCAGATCTCATGTTTCTTCCCCTGATGCCACCCTGTGATGGAAGTAGAGACACACATCTCATAGAGACGGGAGATGGTAAAGTCCAGGGTCACTGTTATTCCTCAGAAAAGTCATGGCAAACATTAACTACAGTCACGGGAGGCAGAGAATCAAGTGTGAGTGGGAATAGTCCAGTCTCCAATATGAGTGCCTGCCTGGAAGGAAGCTTCAGTTTCCTAGATGGGAGCCCCGATGGCCCAGGGGGCAGGAGGAAACAAGTAATGGTGTCCCTCAAACACACACACACACACACACACACACACACACACACACACACACACACAAGAGGCCAGGCCAGGTGCTGTGGCTCATTTCTGTAATACCAGCAGATTGGAAGGCCAAAGTGGGAGGATCGCTTGAGGCCAGGAGTGTGAGACCAGCCTGGGTAACACAACGAGATCCTATCTCTGCTAAAAATCAAAAAAGTAGTGCATCATGGTGGTGAACTCCTATAGTTTCAGGTACTTGGGAGGCAGAGGTGGGAGGATCACTTGAGCCCAGGAGTTGTAGACTACACTGGGCTATGATTGCACCACTGCACTCCAGCCCAGGAGATGGAGCGAGAAACAGTTTTCAAAAAACAAAAGAGAGAGAGAGAGAGAGAGAGAGAGAGAGAGAGAGAGAGAGAGAGAGAGAGAGAGAGAGGCTTACTCAGGCATAGTGGTTCACCCCAGTAATCCCAGCACTTTGGAAGGCCAAGGCAGGCAGATCACAAAGTCAGGAGTTTGAGGCCAACCTGGCTAACAAAATGAAACCCCGTCTCTCCTAGAAACACAAAAATTGTCTGGGCATGGTGGCTCACGCCTGTAATCCCAGCACTTTGGGAGGCTGAGACAGTGGATGAAACCCCATCTCTACTAAAAAATAAAAAAATTAGCTGGATGTGGGGGCACACTCCTATAGTCCCAGCTACTTGGGAGTCTGAGATAGGAGAATTGCTTGAACCCAGGAGGAGGCGGTTGCAGTGAGCCGAGATTGTGCCATAGCACTCCAGCCTGGCGACAGAGCGAGACTCTGTCTCAAAAAAAAAATACAAAAATTAACCAGGTGTTGTGGCAGGTGTTTGTAATCCCAGCTACATGGGAGACTGAGGCAGGAGAATTGCTTGAACCTGGAAGGCGGAGGTTGCAGTGAGCTGAGATCACACCACTGCACTCCAGCCTGAGTGACAGACAAGACTCTGTCTTAAAAAATATATATATAATAGATCTATTCCCTACTCCTCCATCCAAATGAAGAGCTTCTGGCCAGAGGTCAGATACATTCCTTTTGCCTGCCTGAACACCTCCAAATTCCCCTCCTATGTCTGAGGAATTCCCCACCTTGTGAATTACATCCATCTTTCCAGACTCCCCTGCAGCTAAGGCTTAATCATGACCTAGACTCCACCAATCAGTGCACCTACCAGACTCAGAATGAGAAGCAATGACCAGGAGGTAGAGGCCATGTGGAATCAATTCTGGCTGGTGAAGAGTCAGCTCCTACATCCAGTTTCTGAAGGCAGCACCATGACTGGTGTCAGAGCCCAGAAGAAGGCCAGCCTGGCATACAGTGGGGTTTGGGGCCTTACTCTGATTGTACAGCCTCAGGGCCTGGTACTCTGGCTTTCCAGTATATACTGAGTTACGTAGGAGCTATGAATAAATTCCTTATCTGCCTAACCCAGCCAGAGTGGGTTTCTGTGTCTGCAATTACAGAGCCTGATGTGTTCACCTCAGGATAATAAAAATGCCCCAGGAAGCCCCAGTTCAGCCCAGCTGACAAGCACCAGAAGCATTTGTGCATGAGCAAGAGGTCTGCCCTGCCTCTTCCAAGACAGGCTCCTTGCCCGGCTGCAGGCTAGGAATGGGAGGGAATGGAGGCCCACCAGGCCAGATCCTCCCTGGCCTTTGAGATGCCCAGACACCAAACCCAGCTTAGGACAAAAGTCTGAGCAAGGGTGGCCTTCAGACCCCAATGGTCCTGCACATCCAGGTGGTGCCTAGGAGGGGATTCCAAAGCTCTGCCCCACAGGAGGATCACTTCAGCTCAGGACTTTAAGACTAGCCTGGGCAACATAGTGAGACCCCATCTCTACAAAAACTAAAACAAATAAAAATAGTCAGACCTGGTAGTCCCAGATACTCAGGAGGCTGAGGCGGGAGGATCACTTGAGCTGCTTGGGAGGCTGAGGTAAAAGGATCACCTCAGCCTCCTCAGGCTGTAAGCTATGATTGTGCCACTACACTCCAGCCTGGGCAACAAAGTGAGACCCTGTCTTCCACTGAGAAAAAAGACTCAACATCTCATCGTCTCCTTTAGGAAGCTTCTAGGCTTACCCTGTCTGAGTCAGGTGCCTCCCAGGAATAACCAGAGGCTCTGGGGCCCCATCAGCCAATGCACATCCATACTGGATTGTAACTGTCCATTTCAGGTCCTGTCCATCTATTTCCCTACTGGATGACAAGCCCAGAGAGCAAGGGTCATATCTGGACCACTCTGAGCACCCAGTGCCAAGCACAGTCGTGACATGGTAGGTGTTCAGGGTGTTTGCTGAGTGACTATATGAGTGACAGATTGGATGTGCTCCCCCATGGGAGAAACCTGATGTCTAGGCATGGTGAGAGCCAGGAAGGAGAAGAGCAGTTGCAGAGTGGCCCTGTTGCTTGGTGGGCAGCACACACTCCTACCTGAAGCCCCCAGGCCATTGATTGCTTATGCAAAAGGTGTGAGAAGGGCTGGTCAATGCCTGCTGCTCCAACCACTGTGGGTTTATTAGTGAGCCCAGTGCAAAAGTATTTTCCAGGAATCTGGAGCTATGGACTTGCTTCAACACTCTGCTTATACCAGTATTGATTTGGATTTTTAGAGATAAGTTCTCACTTTCTCCCCCAGGGTGGAGTGCAGTGTTTCTATCATAGCTCACTGATGCCTCAGCCTCCCCAGGCTCAGGTGATCCTCCTACCTCAGCCTCCTGAATAGCTGGAATTACAGGTGTGTGCCACCACACCCAGCTAATTTTTATGTTTTTTTTGTAGAGATAGATTTTTGCCTTGTTAGCCAGACTGGTCTCAAACTCCTGGACTCAAGCAATCCACCCCATCAGCTTCCCAAAGCACTGGGATTGCAGGCATGAGCCACCGTGCCTGATTCCCAACCACTTTTTTTTTTAAGACAAAGCTTTGCTCTTGTTGCCCAGGCTGCAGTGCAGTGGCATGATCTAGGCTCACCGAAACCTCCACCTCGCAGGTTTAAGCAATTCTCCTGTCTTAGCCTCTCAAGTAGCTGGGATTACAGGCACACACCTCCACACCCAGCTGATTTTGTATTTTTAGTAGAGACAGGGTTTCTCCATGTTAGTCAGGCTGGTCTCAAATGCCCAACCTCAGGTGATCCATCTGCCTCAGCCTCCCAGAGTTCTGGGATTACAGGTGTGAGCCACCCTGCCCTGCCCCCAGCCACTATTGAGCTGTATCTAGGAGACTTGCACCTCCCTATTTATTTGCCAGGGACACTAGTCCAGCACACATCAGGGAATGAGGCAGTGATTGAGTGGCTTTGAGTAGAAATTAAGTGCATCCCTTTGGAATCACTTTTTTTCCCTAACATGGGCAGGCAGAAGGAAGCTCCCAAGGGGCCCCGCGGAAGGTGTCTGGCAGTTCCAACCCACCAGCCCAGCTGCCATTGTCAGCACAAGAGGTCAAGTTCAAAGGGGCTCTACTTCTTCAGGCCACAGCTGCCCAAGACTCACATCTGGTCCTGCAAGCTGGCATCAGTGGGGTTATCTTGGCCCTACAGGGCTGGCCCAGAATGACTCATAGCCCATGGATGGTGGATGGTGGAAGACTCTGGACTTTCTTTCCAAGATGTCTGTGATGCCTTGTGGACCCAGCATTGGTCAAATCCCACAATTGCTTGGAGTCAGAGTCCAGCTTCCACCAAACAGTCCTTGAGACTGTTCAAGGACAGGCTCAGCTTCTTTCAGGAGACACCTCCAGTCTCCAGCACAGCCACCAGATGTCAAAATCCTTTACCTTCATTCTCATTGGTTTCGAAGAACTTCTTTATTTCTGCCTTCATTTCATTCTTTATCCAATCAACATTCAAGAGCCAGTTATTCAGTTTCCATGAGGCTGTGCGGTTCTGAGTTAGTTTCTGGATTCTGAGTTCTAACTTGATTGCACTATGGTCTGAGAGAGTGTTTGTTATGATCTCAGTTGTTTTGCATTTACTGAGGAGTGCTTTACTTCCAATTATATGATCAATTTTAGAGTAGGTGTGATGTGGTGCTGAGAAGAATGTATATTCTGTGGATTTGGGGTGGAGAGTTCTGTAAATGTCTATCAGGTTTGCTTGTTCCAGGTCTGAGTTCAAGTCCTGGGTTTCCTTGTTAATTTTCTGTCTGGTTGATCTGTCTAGTATTGACAGTG
>JAPYYA010005072.1:0-11142 GCA_028533165.1 Leontopithecus rosalia | reverse complement strand
CGAGATATTGTTTCTAGTATTCGGAGAAGGAGAAGAGAATGTTGCTGCCCCGAGGGAAATGCCCTCAAAATTACAGGAGGTGTCCACCAGGCTCTGATGCGGTCACTAGAGTCAAAAACACAACAAGGAAATTCAATTAATCATTGCCAGGGGTGAAACCCCCCCATGCTGTCCATCCTAATGTCAATGGGTTGAGGATGACACTTTTGTCCATATGGCAGAGGTGTATCTGGAGCTATTGCCTAATATATAAAAACCAGAAAAACGTTATTATTACAATCTCATACGGTTGCCAGTATCATATTACAAGCCATTTACAAGACAGCCTAGCCTCAGTATCCATGGTCACTGAGACCTAACCAGAGGTTCCCTAAGCAGCCATGGTGGGCCTGGAGGCTGCTAAGAGCCCTCTACTGGCGGCTGTGGGAACAGCGTGCCGTGCATTGGCACTTGCAGGACCCCTATTTCGACATGTGCACACAGCTTACATACTGGGCAAATATCTGTACACGTGTGCATATGGTAATATCGCGAAGAATATAAACGTATATAATATGTCCACGATACATACGTACTTCATACGTACGTACCCTGTACCACATATGCTTTTTTAGGATACCGTGTGACATATATACCTATATAATGATGATGATAAATATGTTATCACTGATATGTGAAGAAATGTGCATCGTGTACACATTATGTACCGCTGCCTGTGTACACATTATAGAATTATAAACGGACGTATAAAATAAATTACGTATATTTTCCCTACCTGTGTATTGTGTACACGTATATATTGCACAGCAAATGTCCAGATTGTACATATTTTGTACATTTATTGTAATACACCAATAAATGTACACATTAGGAGTCCATTCGGGAATATTGCTTTCAAAATATCAGATAGAAATTACTGCGGGAACCAATGTGGGTGTACACCGACGTGTGTACATAGTTGAAACAGGTACATATTGTGGATACAATGGATTCGTGTCCAGGAGGTACCTATCTACAGTGTAGGTCCTTACGTGTACACAGCGTACATATGTACATACGGTGCACACATATGTACATGTTCAAGACCAGGCTGGGGAACGTGGTGAGACCTTATCTCTGCATAGAATAAAAAAGAAATAATCAGGTGTGGTTGTGCATGACTGCAGTCCCAACTATTTGGGAGACTGAGGTGGGAGGATCGCTTGAGCCCGGGTGGTCCAGGCTGCAGTGAGGCATGATCACAGCACTGTACTGTAGCCTGGGCGAGAGAGTAGGACCTGTCTCAAAACACACACACACACACACACACACACACACACACGTGTATATATATACACATATATACGTACATATATATGTATATATATGTACGTATATATGTGTATATATATGTGTATATGTATATATGTATATATATGTGTGTATATATATATCTGAATTATGTAGATTATGGAAGTTTTGTGCAGAAAAGAAATGAAAAGTTTTTTAGTTTGAGAAGGCTGCACATCAAAGAACAGAGTTGAAAGCTGAAGGGCCGCATGTGCCTAGGACCATCATCGGGTTGTTAGGGAGGAGATTTCCGCTTCTGGTGGGACAGAAGAGGAACCCCAGGTCCTCACAGTCAGGGAGGAGAAGCTGTGGCTCACCCTTGGGATATCTCCGCACACTGAGTGAAGCCCATGGTCAGCACCGGGCCCCTCTCCTGTTGTTTAACAGATTCAGTCCGCTGTGGTCAGACAGAAGCATCTCCCCACGTGAGTGTGAGGCTGGGATTAGTCCTGTCCCTCCTGGGTACAAACCTGAGCTGATGCAACTTTTGGGAGAGTGAGACAGAACAACAGCTGCCACAATCTCCCTTCATGAGGTCTGAGGCCAGCCAGGGACAGCCTTGGGAGAAACTCTTTTTGTATCATCAGGTGTGTGGGAGGAAAGCCGCCCAACAAGGGGATATTAAAGAAAAAAGGCATCTGTTTATTATTCTTTTTAAACAACTGGGTATTTATTTAGATGACTTAGACAATATTATGAAGGGAAAATTGCATTTAAATTAATGCCATTAAAAATAAGATCATATTGTCAGGGTGTGGTGGCTCATGCCTGTAATCCCAGCACTTTGGAGGCTGAGGTGGGCAGATCACAAGGTCAGCAGTTCGAGACCATCCTGGCCAACATGGTAACACCCCATGTGTACCCAAAATTCAAAACTTAGCTGGGCGTGGTGGTACATGCCTGTAGTCCCAGCTACTTGGGACTGAGGCAGGAGAATCGCTTGAACCCAGAAGGCAGAGGTTGCAGTGAGCTGAGATTGCACCACTGCACTCCAGCCTGGGTAACAAAGCAAGACTCCATCACAAAACAAACAAAGAAACAAACATATCGTCTGCAAACAAGGATAATTTGACTTCTCCTTATCAATGTGACGCTCTTTCTTTCTCTTGTCTCACTGCTCTAGCTAGAACTTGCAGAACTATGTGGGATAACAGTGGTGAATGCTTTGTCATGTTCAAGATCTTAGAGGAAGATCTAAACTTTGTTTTTCTTTCTTCAGTATGACACCAGTTATGGGTCTGTTATATCTGGCTTTTATGATGTTGAGATAGGTTCCTTCTACACTCCGTTTTTGAGACAGAATCTCACTGTCACCCAGGCTAGAGTGCAGTGGTACGATCTCGGCTCACTGCAACCTCTGCCTCCTGGGTTCAAGCGGGCACATCAAGCTATTTTTTGTATTTTTAGTAGAGATGGCATTTCACCATGTTGACCAGGCTGGTTTCGAACTCACCACCTTTAGTGATCCGCCCACCTTGGCTTCCCAATGTTCTGGGATGACAGGCATGAGTCGCCACGCCAGCCACACTCAGCTGTTTTTCATGAAGGCATGTTGATTTTTATCAAATGCTTTTTTGGCATCAGTTGAAATGATCGTATGGTTTTTGTCCGTTATTCTGTTGATAAGATTATCACATTGATTGATCTGTGTATGTTAAATTATCCTTGAACCCCAGGGATAAATCCCACTTGGTTGTGATGAGTGATCTTTTAAAATGTATCCTTGAGCTGCTTGGAGAGCTGAGCTGGAAGGACATGGAGCACTTAGCCCTGTGCAGAAACGCCTGCCAATGTGTTCCCATTTGGACCCAGACTCCATATCGGCAGTCTTATAGCTGGATCCCCTAGGAAGACAAGTTCTAAAGCAACAAGAGGAAAGCATTTCAATTTGGGACATTTATTCACAGCTGGAAATGGGGAATGGGCTGTCAGACCAGACTTCTATCCTGTCCAGCCTGCCTTCATTTCAGTCCTTCCACATTGTTATTCTGGGTTTGGACTGTGCTGGAAAAACAACTGTCTTATACAGGCTGCAGTTCAATGAATTTGTAAATACTGTACCTACCAAAGGATTTAACACTGAGAAAATTAAGGTAACCTTGGGAAATTCTAAGACAGTCACTTTGCACTTCTGGGATGTAGGTGGTCAAGAGAAATTAAGGCCACTGTGGAAATCATATACCAGATGCACAGATGGCATTGTATTTGTTGTGGACTCTGTTGATGTCTAAAGGATGGAAGAAGCCAAAACTGCACTTCACACAATAACTAGGATATCAGAAAATCAAGGAGTCCCTGTACTTATAGTTGCCAACAAACAAGACTTAAGGAACTCATTGTCTCTTTCAGAAATTGAGAAGTTGTTAGCAATGGGTGAACTGAGCTCATCAACTCCTTGGCATTTGCAGCCTACCTGTGCAATCATAGGAGATGGCCTAAAGGAAGGACTTGAGAAACTACATGATATCATAATTAAAAGAAGAAAAATGTTGCGACAACCGAAAAAGAAAAGATGAATATCCATACCTATTATATCTGTGTGGAGTAGGTTTTCCCTGGTCTGATTTTGGCAAATAGAAGAGTGTCTAAGCGTGGTTTGCCTGTCTGCCTTCCTGGAGGCTGTTAAAGCTTTGTTTAGTTGAACCATCAGATGCCCAACTCTGCTGCCTTGTGGAAGATGAGTAAATGCAGTGCTTCTTAAAGTGGTCTTTTCTCCCTACCCCACAATGCTTTTGGTACTACCATTTGGGGAAGCCAAGCAAGGGTAGGAAATTGACCAGAACACAGTTGTGGAAATTTGACCTGAAGTTAGTGAAATAAAACTTTAAAGAGTGAAAAAAAAATGTATCCTTGAATTCAGTTTGCTGGTATTTTGTTGAGCCTATTTGCATCCATATTCATCAGTCATTGACTTGTCCTTTTATTTTCTTAGTTTGTCTTGATTTTTTTTTTTTTTTTTGAGACGGAGTTTCGCTCATTACCCAGACTGGAGTGCAATGGCGTGATCTCGGCTCACCACAAGCTCCGCCTCCTGGGTTCAGGCAATTCTCCTGCCTCAGCCTCCCGAGTAGCTGGGACTACAGGCATGTGCCACTGTGCCCAGCTAAGTTTTTGCATTTTTAGTAGAGACGGGGTTTCACCATGTTGACCAGGATGGTCTCGATCTGTTGACCTCTTGATCCACCCGCCTCGGCCTCCCCAACTGCTGGGATTACAGGCTTGAGCCACCATGCCCGGCCTGTCTTGATTTTTTTAAAAATCCTTTCAACGTCCTTGTTAAATGTATCTGGCAGAATTCTTTCTCTGTGTTATCTTCAATTCATTTCTTTTTATTTCTGAGATGGAGATTTGCTCTTGTTGCCCAGGGCACCTGTCCTTCAGAGCTACAGCAGCGCTCATCTGCCTCCAGAGTTAGAGTCCTAACCAAACCACGCCCACTGGTTCTAAGCTGCTAAGGAGCGCCTGAAAGCTTTGTGGAGAATCTGCATGTAACCCTGCTTGGAAAGTGA
This sequence comes from Leontopithecus rosalia, assembly GCA_028533165.1. Taxonomy (NCBI): domain Eukaryota; kingdom Metazoa; phylum Chordata; class Mammalia; order Primates; family Cebidae; genus Leontopithecus; species Leontopithecus rosalia. The sequence goes on along the minus strand of JAPYYA010005072.1, from coordinate 6,304 downwards.
ATGTGAACCCCAAAACCTAGGTAGCACAATAGGTTCATGAGACACTGAGCCCCCGAGACCTGCACCACAGCTGCTCTGATCACTGACACCTGGAATCCCTCACCCCTGCAGCTGCTTGTGGGACACGTCAGACCCAATGCCAAGAGGGATGTTCTCCACTGAGACTTTCCTTTGTGGGAAAATAAAAAATAGGACTCCAAATGCTTTTGGCAGTAAGGACACCAACAATCTGTGACAGTTCTACCACAGATTTCTTCAGCTTAGTCCGCCTAGACATCCAGTCATTGCTGGTATCGGCAACGGCGTAAGAAGCTGCATGAGGTCTACACCAGTCCACCTGCTTGGAGCCAGAACCACCCTACTCTTCCTGACCAGCACATGAGACTCACCTCCGCCTCAAAGTACTATCCTATGGGAGCCTCTTGGAGTTTAGAAAAGGTGATTATTCCACAAGGTTTGCAGACATGAAGGCAGCGACACAAGAAGCACCAAAAAGCAACCACGACAGCACCCATGGATCACAATGATTCCTGAGTAACTGACCCCCAAAAAAGGACATTCACCATTTTCCTTAAAAAATATTCAAAATGATCTTGAGGAACATAATGACAGACAATTCAGCAAAATCAGGAAAATAATTCATAATCCAAATGAGAAATTCCACAAAGGTGCAGACATAATAAAAAAGAACCCAACAGAAATTCTAGAGCTGAAGATTCAATGACTACTCCTGCCACGTTGTTACTTGTTTTCTGGCTGTCCTGCTGTGTTTTTTTCCTTCTTTTTTTTTTTTGAGACGGAGTTTCGCTCTTGTTACCCAGGCTGGAGTGCAATGGCGCGATCTCGGCTCACCGCAACCTCCGCCTCCTGGGTTGAGGCAATTCTCCTGCCTCAGCTTCCTGAGTAGCTGGGACTACAGGCATGCGCCACCGTGCTCAGCTAATTTTTGTATTTTTAGTAGAGACGGGGTTTCACCATGTTGACCAGGTTGGTCTCAATCTCTTGACCTCGTGATCCACCCGCCTCGGCCTCCCAAAGTGCTGCGATTACAGGCTTGATCTACTGCGCCCGGCCTGTCTTGATTTTTTAAAATCATTTCAATGTCCTTGTTAAACGTATCTGGCAGAATTCTTTCTCTGTGTTATCTTCAATTCATTTCTTTTTATTTTTGAGGCAGAGTTTCGCCCTTGTTACCCAGGCTGGAGTGCAATGGCGTGATCTCGGCTCACCGCAACCTCTGCCTCCTGGGTTCAGGCAATTCTCCCGCCTCAGCCTCCTGAGTAGCTGGGAATACAGGCACGCGCCACCATGCCCAGCTAATTTTTTGTATTTTTAGTAGAGACGGGGTTTCACCATGTTGACCAGGATGGTCTCGATCTCTTGACCTCGTGATCCACCCGCCTCGGCTTCCCAAAGTGCTGGGATTATAGGTGTGAGCCACTGGGCCTGGCCTCCTTCTTTTTCTTCTTGTCTTCCTTTAGTGAAAGTGGTTTTCTCTGGTGATATGATATGTCTCTACTGTAATTTTTTTTTTTTGGTTTGTGGTTACATGAGGCTTGCAAATACTACTTTATAACCTATTATTTTGACCTTATAATGATTTAACACTGTTTGCATAAGCAACAAGCAAAAAGAAAACAAAAACTCTATGCCTGCAGTTCATTTTCTTGCTTTTTAAGATGTTTCCAGTTACATCTTCTTGTACTGACTGTGTCTTGAAAAGCTGCTGTAGCTATACTTTTTGATTATTTGTCATTCAGTCTTTCCACTTAGGATCAGAGTAGATTAGTGACCACAGTTAGTGTTATATCCCGAACCCCAAAGAAAAAGGAAATTTTCCTCAAAAGAAACTCAAAACTATCCTGAGGAGCATAATGACAGGAAATCTAACAAAATCAGGAAGACAATTCATAATTTGAACGAGAAATTCAACCAAGACATAGATTAATAAAAAACTCAACAGAAATTTTGGAGCTGAAGAAGGCAATGGGAGAAATAAAAAACGTAATATACAACGTCAACAGGAAACAAGATCAAGAATGAATCTCTAAACCTAAAGATAGATCTTTTGAAATTACCCAGTCAGAGAAAAGTTAAAAAAAAAAAGAAAAATGTAAACACTGTAAAGTTTCTTTCATGTTTAAATGGTTAGTAATTATTGACTGAATGGCGAACACTATGAATCTTAGGTTTTTGAGTACTTGGATTTTGATGTCTTCTTCTAAAGAATGTCCTCTATTTTTTCATTTATCTTATAATGTACAGTATCTAGAATCTCTAGGAGAGGAAACTTTTGACAGTGAAGACTTAGGATGACATGAACTAAAAAGACATGACACGGCCAGGCGCAGTGGCTCATGCCTGTCATAGCTGCATTTTGGGAGGCCGAGGTGGGCAGATCACCTGAGGTCAGGAGTTTGAGACTGTCCTGATCAATATGGTGAAACCCCGTCTCTACTAAAAATACAAAAATTAGCTAGGCATGGTGGCGGGTGCCTGTCATCCCAGCTACTCAGGAGGCTGAGGCAGGAGAATTGCTTGAACCCGGGAGGAGGCTGCAGTGAGCTGAGATTGTGTCAATGTACTCCAGCCTGGGCAACAAGAGCAAAACTCCATCTTGGAAGGATAAAAAAAAGAGATGACCCAGACAACATTGATGGGGCATCACCAGGGTCTGCCCTGTCTGTTTTGTGGGCTGCACTTTTTCCTGTTCACGATTCCATGAACCTCATGTTCATGTCTTTTTCACACTATAACCTCTTCCAGGTCTTTGCTGGACATACTAAAAAATATGCACAATGCTTCAGGGAATTTTGTAACATACTTGTGCAGCTGCCATGCTAATCTTCTCTGTATCATTCCGATTTTGGCATATGTGCTGCCGAAGCAACAACATGCTGGACACATTTACCTAAAAATGAGCAAACAAAGCATATGGGTGTGAACAGGGAAAAGTACAGTGTTCTCTGTTGGAACCGATCCTGAGGTTATCCTTGATATTTACCTGCTTTGTTGTGTATCGCCCTTTCTAGATTCTGCTTACATTCTGCCAGAGTTCACACGAAAAACTCTGCTTGTCTAATCTATCGGCCCAGTGAAATAAACATAAATTTCAACGGTGAGGAATCTGAGCCCCCGATTATTGTGCCTGTCTCAGGCTTTCCTGGGGCAGTTGCCGACTGTGTTGGACGTTGTCTTAACAAATGATTGCAGAGTGTTGGCTAAAAGCCAGATAAACTTATTCTCTCAGAGTTCTGCAGGCCAGAAATAAAAAATCAAAATGTTGGTAGAATTTCTTTCTTCCAGAGGGAAGAGAAAACGTCTGTGTCTTTTTCTTAGATTTTGGTCTTTGCCGGCAATTCCTAGCTCTGCTTGGTTTACAGACTTCTCATTCCCGCCTCGGCCTCCATCTTCTCGTGGCGTTCCATTCTTCCCTGTGTGTCTTCTTCATATCTTCTAAGGATGTGAGCAATACTGGATTCAGATCATGCCCTAAGCCAGCAGGACCACATCTCAACAAACTACACCTGCAAAGATCCTAGTTCCAAATTAGTTCCTGTTAACGGCTACAAGAGGTTAGGCTCTCAGCACATACCTTTCTGGGGACACAGTACAAACCTCAAGCCCAGGCATGGTTTCCTCCAGTCATGGAGACTTCATCAGTCCCACAGCAAATTATCTAAGCTGCCCAACTACCCTCTCTTCACCGCATCCTCCGCCTCATCATTTAAGAAAATTACCCAGGACAGGATAATCTCTTTCTCCCTACCTTCTGATACACTGTGATGAAGAAACCAAAGGAAACACCACAAAATCATCATTTTTGGTAAGGAGGAACTTTTGTGTTGTTCCTTCACAGCGGTTTCTTACCGGGCAGGTCTTCCAACCCAGGGTCACCTAAAAGTTCAGTCACAGGACGTGCACATCTCCCAAGTGTGTCATCTGTAACATTAGTGATAGATGCTGTTCATCTCTCACTTTACTCGAGTCCATGCTTTATCTATCAAAACACACAGCATCATCTATTGTCTTTTTTTTTTTTTTTTTTGAGACCAAGTTTCGTTTTTGTTACCCAGGCTGGAGTGCAATGGTGCGATCTCAGCTCACCGCAACCTCCGCCTTCTGGGTTCAGGCAATTCTCCTGCCTCAGCCTCCTGCCTACTCCTCCTGAGTAGCTGGGATTACAGGCACGTGCCACCATGCCCAGCTAATTTTTTGTATTTTTAGTAGACACGGGATTTCACCATGTTGACCAGGATAGTCTCGATCTCTTGACCTTGTGATCCACCCACCTCGGCCTCAAAGCCACCGCACCCAGCCACTTATTGTCTTTATATCATCTACAGCTTTCTATATCCCTATTTATCTCTATTACACCATAACAGAACACCCACATTGCAGAGTCCCAATCACAAACTGTTCAATATATCCAATTTTAAGAGGCCATTTCAATGTTCTCTGAGTCCCAGCAACAGCAAACCACGGCATGGTACGTAACTGTATCTCAGGTCAGCCCAGAATATTATGTGACCACGTTCTCATTCCCTTCACCGATTTCGTGGGCATCTGGATTCTCATTCTGAGAATACATCATGGGATATTTTGTTTAAACAAGTCAGACATTCTGAGTCCTCACAGACTCCTACAATGAGCTCAGTCAGACCGGATTTCAGTGCAAGCATTCTTCTGACTAATGAAGATTTGCTGCCCCCTCCTGCGTGGAATGTTTCATGTCATCGAGTTGCCACCAGGTGGATTGCTGGTCTCCTCAAGGGGTGGCATCACATCCAGATCTGTCTGCTAGTCACAGGTGAGACTTTCAGCGACAGTGGTGGCTACATGGTCCATCATGAGAGGGAGTCACTGGTGTTGCATCCAGGCATGTCCTCCTTTCTTGCCCTGTGGCTATTCCACTCATGGGTCCCTCCTGCTTGCATTGGGAGTGCTGACCCCACAGCTGGATGGACTCCACTGCATCAATCCTGCACTCCTCTTGGTGCCTTAGGGCCGCCCCCAGTTGTAGACTGCTCTTGCTTGCTTCTCAGGGATAGGCTCATGGTGGGGAGTAGAAACTTCTCCTGTCCTCACCTAGCCTCAGTTTTGGGGAATTTTTATGTGTGTGGGCCTGAAGGGCGGGGCTCTTTCAGTGTCTCTGTCCTCCTTCTCCTTGGCAGATGGATTGTATTTGGTAGTTTTGGTTGATTTGGGATGGAATTTCCTGTCCCTCCTCTTTGTAGATCTATGTTTGTGGTTTCAGAAATTTTCCATAGTACTTCTAGGGATAGAGGGACTCTAAAATCTACCTTCTTATATCCACAACAGGTTGTTTCCTGGGGGTGCGATTGGCAAGTTTTGCTGAACTTCTCCCAGTGACAAGTCTTTTTCTACACATGGGAGAAGTATCTGGGCAGGGGGTGAGATTTCAGACCATGCACAGTGGAAGGTAATCACGTTTGACGGCAAATATTGGATCTCCGCCTTACTCACAATCTGTCTTGTGAATGCCCAGTTGAGACCCCCGGCAAAAAGCCTGTGGGTGAGTGTTTAGTGCTCTTCTGGTTTAGGTTCCCAGAAATACTTGTTTCTTGTTGGCCAGCAAACATGAACTCTCCAGGAATTTATTACAATTTCACCTGATTCTTCCTTCCCAGCTTGTAATGCAGCCTCCCGCCCTTGTGCGTTCTGCCTCTGTGGGGCTTGTCATGGCATCCTACTCCTCCTTGGCATTTAGGTTACTCAGTTGCTCCCAGAGCTCAGATTTCTGATGGTCTCACATGAAATCTACATTATAGAGCTGATCTGAGTTTTACTCATGGTTAGGGTTGCAGTGAAACTCTTTCCAGCTTTCCAAACCCTGGGCAGAAACCTAAATATAAATTATTTATTTATTTACTTGGTTATGTGATATAACTCACACCATATGAAATTCACCATTTTGGGGAACGATCCAAGATGGCCGATCGCTAACATCTCGGGATTGCAGCTCGCAGTTAAAGCTCATAGAACTAGAGGACGCCACACTTTCAGACAAATTCTGGTCGCTCAGGAGCAGAAGATTCCCAGTGGAGGAGCCACGCGGGGCAGTAGTTTCGCCGGCACCTCCGCACAGCAGCTCTCGGAGCTGACTAGGCGGGGCTGGCTCCCCTTCTGACCGGGGTTTGGAGGAGCCGCGCGGGTTCCCAGCGCTGACTCCTGAGGCCGGCGGAGAAGCTGTGCCCGCACCTCGGCACAGAGTGAACGCGACTGGTTCCCCTTCTGACCGAGGTTTGGAGCTCCGGGAAGGCAGACTCGCCTATTACGGACA
>JAPYYA010005071.1:0-11142 GCA_028533165.1 Leontopithecus rosalia | reverse complement strand
TTGGGAGGCCGAGGCGGGTGGATCACGAGGTCAACAGATCGAGACCATCCTGGTCAACATGGTGAAACCCCGTCTCTACTAAAAATACAAAAAATTAGCTGGGCACGGTGGTGCGTGCCTGTAATCCCAGCTACTCCGGAGGCTGAGTCAGGAGAATTGCCTGAACCCAGGAGACGGAGGTTGCGGTGAGCCGAGATCGTGCCATTGCACTCCAGCCTGGGTAACAAGAGCGAAACTCCGTCTCAAAAAAAAAAAAAAAAAAAGAGAGAGGATTTGTGCCCTAGATGTGGTAAATATGCCATTATTCATATTTCTCCCCCTTAACCACGTCTGATGGATGCCCAGATGCACCTGCTGCTTCACAAGTTCCACCTGCCTTGCTTCTGAGAACCATCACACCAGAGTCGGGAAAGAACCAACTGGAAGGAACCTTGCGGGCTCTGGTTTCCTAAGCTGGAACATGCATGGAGAGTTTCAGAGATTCCTTCCAGCTGTGAGATTATGACAAGAGAAGTTAGATGTGTTAAACCTTGCAGTGAGATGATGGGTCTCCTCCGTAATGTGGTTGTCTTTGGAAAGGGTCCCCTAAAGAAAAATGAATGAATGATCCCTGTGGCAAGGTAAGTGCCTCTAGAGGGAACAGCAGGGATCTTAACTGTGGTCCTGTTGGGATGTCCCCAGGGTCACGGAGGTTGGGGGGCATGAAGAGGACACCTGCCTGGCACACAGAAAGCTGCACAGGTAGCCGCTGAGCTTTTATCCCCGTCCCCTCTCCTTGGCCTGGTTAGCTCCTACTGATCCTTCAGAAATGGCCCTGCCCTAAGCACCCACTTCCCATAGCTTCCTCTGTACGTAGCCCTTGCTGTGTTAATAGGTTCATCCCTTTTACCAAGTCCCAGGAAGACAGGACTTAGCTCCCTTTATAGTCCCTGCCTGCAACAGGACTTGGCACTAAGAAGACGGCCAGTATGGAGGCTCTGCCCACGGGCAGTTGCTCTGTCCAAACCCTGCCTGGCAGAGCCACAGGGCCACCGCAGTGTGGGAAAGCATCGTTACCCAGCACCTGCAGTTCACTCCCGCGAAAGCACTGTCATCCTCCAGGGAAGAGAAAGCAGGCATGGGCCACTAAGCAGAAGACACGCAGCACCAAGTGCTGGTCTTCCACCAACGTCACTTGAAAAACCTTACATTCTCACTGGAAATTCTAGTGGAGGAGGGGCTGAAAACTCCCGAAGTGGGTGCGAACCCAGGCCTGGCACTTCGAGTCCTGGTGGACAGAGGACCGGGGAAAATGGCGGGAACAGAACCAGTGGCTGACTTTGCTCCACTCCTGCCTCCCAGGCAAGGTTCTTTAGGACCCGTGAGGAAATGCAGAGAAAATCAAGAGGGAAAAGCCGGCAACATGAGGGTTCCCATCAGACAGCGGGAGCCGGACCCTCAGAGTTCCAGGTCTCACATGTTTTGAGATGAAAACAGCTACCTTCACTTCTAAAGTCACCAATAAATGACTAGTTAATTGAGGGACAGTGATTTTTTTTTAGTACAGTTTTAGGTTTACAAATAAATCAAGCAGAAAGTACAGAGAATTCTCATGTATCCTTCCACTGCCCCACCGCACCGCTGGCAGTTCTGATTGCCAGCATCTTAGACGAATGTGGTACACTTGCTACCGCTGAGGAACTGATATTGATACATTGTTGTGGACTGAAGTCCAGAGCTGAGAGCTCACGCTTGGCCTTGTGCATTCTGTGGGTCTTGGCCAGTGTGGAAGGGCACGCAGCCTCCGCTGCAGCACCATTCACTGCCATAGAGTCGTCTGTGCTTTGCCCATGCCTTCCTGGTTCCTTCCTCCCCCAGCTCCTGGCAGCCACTTAGCTTTCTACTGTCCCCGAAGTTTTGCCTGTTCTAGAACATCCTGCAGCTGGAATCACACAGCATGTGACCTTTTTAGATTGGCTTCTTAGCAACTTGCATTGAGGCTACCCCTGTCCTCTCATGGCTGGAGAGCTCATTTCTTTTTATCCCTAAATAATATTCCACTGGGTGGATGTACTGTACTCTATCTGTCCTCACTTTTCCAATGAAGAAAATGATAATTTTGAGGGAAGGTGAAAAAGAAAGTGTTTTCTTCACCTATTCATTAGCTTCCTGTTTTTTTTCTTCTCTACCGCCTTGTCCCCAAATAATAAAATGCTCCAAAGGTAAAGAAACCGGAAGTCAGTGAGTGGGGGGGTCTCTAAAGTGTAACTTTGTTGTTTGTGGGTCCTCTCGTCAGCCAGAAGCCTGCCCCGAGAGTACATATAAATACTCCGTGACCTAATTTATTAAAAATAGTGTGGTAGGCAACGTCCTAACTGCCCTCGCAGAGGGACAGCCTGGAACACTCCGTCTAATAGCTCCACTTCATTTTGCAAAAATGCTCCAGGACATCATCAAAGTAGTTTTGTTCACCAACCCATCTTTTCAATACCAGCCACACTAGACTTCACGTTAGGCAGATGGAGCCTGAGTTCTTAAGGAAACCTTAAACACCGAGGGCTCCAGTACAGAGCCCTGAAGAAGGTAAACAATTCTGACGCCCGCTGAGCCATCCCAGCCTCCTGTGCCTGACAAGCTGGTGCTTGGCCACTTTGTCTTGTGTAAGGTTCTTTTTTTTTTTTTTTTTTTGAGATGGAGTTTTGCTCTTCTTACCCAGGCTGGAGTGCAATGGTGCGATCTCGGCTCACTGCAACCTCCGCCTCCTGGGTTCAGCCAATTCTCCTGCCTCAGCCTCCTGAGTACCTGGGATTACAGGCACGTGCCACTGTGCCCAGCTAATTTTTTTTGTATTTAGTAGAGACGGGGGTTTCACCATGTTGGCCAGGATGGTCTCGATCTCTTGACCTCGTGATCCACCCGCCTCGGCCTCCCAAAGTGCTGGGATTACAGGCGTGAGCCACCACGCCCGGCATGGTTCTTATTTTAAAATACTCAATACTTTGTTCTGCGGTAAAAGTTGCCAGCCAGGTCTTTTTGTAAAAGTCGCTTGAATGAATTCGTTTAGCAAGTGTATTACTTGGCTAACTCACAAAGAAGATAAGATGAATCTCAAAACATGTGTGAAATAATAGCATACGTGATCTCAAACTTGCTTTGGAAAGGATTCGGTCTTTCCCATATTTGGGAAGGACATGAACCATGTGTGACGCCAGAGAAAATATGGGGCAGCCGAGTGCCCACTGCAGCTGACAGATGTGAAACCCAAAACAGGAAAAGGGAAGCCTGGTGCAGAGGCCCAGGCTGGCAGATGGCCGGGACTCAGGGACCCCCAGCTGGACCCAGCAGGAAGAAGGAGCAGGTGAGCCTGCTCCCCAAGTCCGCCAGTCAGGCTGCCCAGCACAAGGTGAGAATGCCCCTGCCACCAACCCGCCTCCCACAGGGGCATGGAAATACCCCAATCAGCTCAGGTGCTGCAGCCACACATTTCTGAGCAAGAAAATTCAGAGTCAGTTTTTATTTGATGAGAGATTTAGACAGGCCAGTGTTAAAAAAAATAAAAATAAAAACTACAGCCCACTTGATTGTCCGTGGGAATGAGGTGGCCAGGCAGAGAAGAGCAAGGCAGTGGATGCTTTCTGACCGCTCATGGGGCGTTCTTTCCTTTAGATCCTCTTCTACAAATCAGCAAGAGGTGATAGCAATTTCCATTTTTACTGAGAATGAGGTTGCAGTTCAGAGAAGTCAGTTGACCCTCTTACAGTTGCACAGCTAATAAATGCCAGAGTTGCAATTCAAACGCAAGTTTCTCAGCCTCAATCCATTTTCTTTCCTTTGCCCCACACTCTGTAACCACAGAGCTTATTACCACAGTGCATCTAACTTACAGCAAACCTCTTTAAAAATAATAGGCTAGAGCCCCAGCTTTTTTTTAATGACTAATGAAAATTCATAATAATTTAGGGACAGCAAAGTCAGACAGCAAAAGAAAACCAAGCAAAACTCAAAAACTTCATGAGTGTTTCCAAAATAACCAAGAATTTTTATGATCTAATCACTTCTTCTTGGTGCCAGCTGATAACTCATCCCCTAGCACCTATTTGTGCCATCTTCTGGATTTGCTTCTTAGTGGATTAGCGATGGTACTGACTCTGCATTTGGGGTTTATTTTGTTATTGAGGGAGAAACCTCCCAGTAGAGACCTTCACTACCGGATACATCTGAAATTAGTAGAGGGCTTCAAGAGTTACTTATGAGGCAAAGTCACAATGTTTACTGTGGTAACAAGGTACATTGATGCCACTTTGACATTCACAGATGCAAAGATGTGGCTTGTCATCCTTTAGTAAAAATTGCCAGTTTTCACTGAAATGTTATTTTTCTCTTGGGAGGTAACAAATGTATGAACCCTGGATTAACTCCCAGGACGAAAACCATTCACTGTCTTTAGAAAGAGCAAGTATCTCAATTTACCCTGATGGACATGAACCTTTAGAAAGAGAAAGTGTTGCCATCTTTAGGAAGAGAACATGTCTGGATTTAACCCTGATGGACAAGAACCTGAATCTCTATGGCTGCCCCAGCCTCATGAGAAAAGCTCCACCCACACTGGAAAGTGGTGAGGGGCAGATGGCCTCATTGGAGCCAGGATCAAAAGTGACCTCTTTAGGAGCTGGGGAGGGAGAGACCACCTCTTCGGAGTGACTCCACAGCATCGGAGAGGTCCAGCAGTGTTGCAGTGTGAGCTGAGAAAACTGGGCAGGAACAGCCTCCCTTTACTGTCTTAATCATAAATGTATATACACTTAATCAGAAATTAGAAAATGTATTCAGGAATAAAGGATAAAAATCAAGACTGACTGTATGGGTATAGTTTTCTTTAATTAGGCAGAAACGGGGTGAGGGCATTCCTGAGGAAGAGAATGGCGTCTCTGGAGAACCAGGGATGGGACGGAGGGTAGCCTTGACTGACAGTGGCTGGGGGCAATCAACCGCTTATTGACCACTGGGGTGGGAGCTTAAGCAGGTGTTTTTCAGGGCTTTAAGTGTCAGGGAGCAGTCTGAACTTTAATCAGCATGGCAAGGTGGTATGTAGGGTGTCATTTAGGGATTTAGGGAGGCTGTTGTGTGCGCTTCAGAAAGCCGGAAGCAAGGGCTGTGTGCGTGCAGACCTTGAAGAAGGCTGGCAGGGCTGTCCCAGAGAGGTGACCGTCCCTAAACAGGTGGCGGTGAGATCCAGAGAGGAAGGTGTGAACAAAGAGGCAGCAGACTTTTCCTTCCCATGGGTGTGCAGGAGAAATGGTTGCTTATTTTTCTGATTATTCTTCAATTGCCAAAATAGAAAACTCATTTGTAATGAGATGAGGTCGCTATACTTTGAAAGCCAAAGCTCAAAAATGAAATGTCAATATTTAAAAATCGAGATGAGTGTATGACTTTTATAATAGTTTTTTTTTTATCATTTGTTAAGGAGCCATTTATGATCTGTAGAATCCTAAGGCATGAGGATGTTTTACACATTCTCTGTGTCCAGTATTCTTCATTTGGGCGAGTTTATCATCCTTCATGGAAAATTACCTACAGGACTTTGAAGTTTACTCACTAATTAGGTAATAGACTAAGTAACCTTCATTTATTTTATCCCAATCTTATTTTCAGTATAACAAGCCAAGCATTTATTTATTTTGATAAGGCCCACTCTTGGAAAATTGCACAGATAAACATGTGCACCCTCGTTAAACCTTCTCTATTTCCTGGTCTAAAGATGGACCACTACTATCTTTCTATCTGTTTCGATTGCTCTTAAGAGAATCTAGCAAACTATCCTTACCAAACATATATTGTTTATTTTCGCTCAGAAATGAGCTCACTCTGTGACCAGCTTCAGGGTCACAGCATTCTGCTGTTTTTAGAGATGCCAGGGTAAACGCATCCAGACAGCCTCTTTGTTCTATTTTTCACACCTGAAAACAAATAAACAACACAACAACATCGAACAGCGTGATTCTGCAGCCTTCTGGGTCACGTGGTTCTAGTCTTTCCTTATTTAGAAAAGATGAGGAACGTTTTCCAGTGGCACGGTGAGCATGGTCGGGGCCGTGAAATGTTGTGGCCCATTACTGGAATATCAGAATCACTGCTGCGAGGGAGAGGGAAAGGCAGGCACAGATCAATTCCCCGAATCCAGTGACATTTCCGAACAAGGAATAAATGTCAATAGTAGAGGTAAACGCTTCAGCCCTCCAAGTTTTGTTTTCTTTTAATTAAGGAGGAAAAATAATTGCCTTCCCATGAAGTGGGAGTTGCCTTGGCATCGCCTGAATCCCCTGACGTGGGAGGGAGCTTATTTGAGGGGTGTGGTCTGCAGCTTCGCCTGGTGCATCTTGTGGCAATGTTCTTGGAAGGAGCATGTGCTAAGCAGGCAGCGGTCACTGACTGCAGCCATCCCTTTCCAGATGGAGGGTCTAGATAAGTTCATTAACAAAAGAGAATGTGTTTTCCTAATCATACAGCCATGGCAACCATATAGGTCCACATTTAAAACAAAACAGTTTTGAAATGTTGATTCTCTTCTGTTGTTCTTTTGTGTTGATGCTGTCAGACTGAGGTTATTCTCATAACCATGAACCACAGGCAAACGTACACACGCGCTCCTTCACCTACCCATCTGTTCTGGTTGAAACCCGTCAAAAAGCAAAAACCTGTACAGATTCTATTTATTGGATTTCTTCTTTTGATTTTGTTCCTTAGGAGGGCTGCATGGGATATACACTTTGTTTCATTGATAAAACATCATCAATTAATAAAGCAAGTCACGTTATTTTGTTTCTCTATTGCATCTCCAGTAGCTACTATCTCAGTAGTTCTATTCCTGTAGATGAGAGTACTCAGATGAGTATCTTAGAATCATATTGTGTATTTGTTGTACAGCAAAATAATCTGCAATTACACGGTATAGATTCAGCAGGATAAAAATTTATTGGCATCCAACTTACCAGTCATAATAACTAAAAATAAACAGATTTTATAAAAGGTGATACAATTATTTCAGTTGGTGAATTACAGCACATGTATGTCAAAATAAAAATTTGTGAGATACAATCCTTGCTTTCAAATTGTTGTGGCAGGGAGGTGGGACTGGGTTCGGGGGGACCGAGGAAGACAATTACAGGTCTGGTGGCCTGGGGGTAGGGCTGCAAGAGAGAGGCTGTGGAGCTTCCTTGACTATGGAAATTAAAGGGGACTTATAAATGAAAATATTTCCATGCAAGATTTGCCATGGCTCAGAGACTGACTGGTTTCATGAAGGAAGGTGAAGGGGAACCTTTAGACATAGAAACCTTGAACTCTGAATGTCTAGAAAGGTGATGGAGAGGGGACACGGCAGGAATGGTGAGGTCTGCTCAGGAGCAAGTTAGGAGCAAGGATGGACCTGATTCTTTATGAGAATTGAGAGTGACAACAGGAGATCCACTTGGAAATGACTAACAGGCATTTAAATGTTGAATAATTCTCCCAGTAGAGGGAAAAGCCAAAAACCAGAAGCCATAAAAACATGTATTGGAGGAGGGAGGAAAGGCGAATAAAGTTGATTATATTTTTCTTGCAAAAATAATATAAAAATAATACAAACCAAACTTGAGAAAGATAGTTGCAACATGTGTGACAGACATAATTTTCACTTCCTTGATATACAAAAACATATTTTACAAATTGATAAGAGAAGAATCTTCTACCCAATAGAAAAGGGCAAAGGATATGAATAGGCAATTCATGCTGAAGGAAATACAAGCGGCTTTCACACATATGATAAGTTGTTTGGCTTCTCTTCTAAGAAGCAAGAATTAAACCCACAAGGGCATCCTGTTTGTCTCTTAGGAGACTGGAAAAGATCAAATTTGAAACACATCCTCTTGGGGAGGATACAAGGAAATGGAGCCCAGAGTCAACAGGAACATAAGTTCATTCACTGTCTTTAGGGGTGAATTTTAGATTTTCTCTCATGAAAATCTATGTCACGAAAGCACATAAAATTAAATGTCCATTTTTTGAATTTATCTTACAGATAATTACACATAGGGACACCTGTTTTTGAGTTAAGACACAGAACAGTGAAAGCACATTTTATGTTTAAAAAGAATATGGACATATATGGTCGACATACGCTTCTGTTTTCTAGAAGATGTCAGAAGGCATCACGGTGATGAGCATGGAAGCGAAGGATATTAAACAGTGGAAGAGATGTGTGTTAGTCCGATCTTATGCTGCTAATAACACATGCCCGAGACTGGGTAATTTATTAAGGAAAGAGGCTTAATGAACTCACAGTTCCTCATGGCTGTGGAGGCCTCACAATCACGGGGGAAGGCAAAGGAAGAGCGATGACACCTCTTACATGGTGGTGGGCAACGGAGCATGCGCAGGGTGACTCCCCTTTATGAAACCATCAGATCTCGTGAGATCTGTTCACTATCACGAGAACAGCATGGGAAAATCCTGCCTCTGTGATTCAGTTACCTCCCAAGGCATGTGGGGATTATTACGATTCCAGGTGAGATTTGGGTGAGGATACAGAGCCAAACCATACCACGGACGGAAAAAACTGCTTAGCAAGGTGTTCCAAGAAACAGGACAGGGCAGTCTGCGAGGACAGAGGACAAAAGATCTGATGGGGAGCTGGAAAATTTGGAAGCCAGCTGGGTATCCGGAGATGTCAGACCCCTCCATCCACAGCAGAAAGAGTTAAGGAAAGGAAGCAGGAAATGCAGGAGCCTGGAGGAGCAGAAGCGTGAATTCCACTTTGAAAGGTTACATGGAGAGATATGAAACTTGAGGTGCTGCTCAATGTAAGGGGTACCCTTGTTTCATTTAGCTTTCATTTTACATGTAATGAGAACAGAGTAAGAGAATTGAGTGAGCGGGAACAAGGCAGTGGAGAGAAGAGGTGGAATGTGCAGGCATCCGGAAGAATGACTGGGGAAATTCCCCCAGGAGGGGCACAGGACTGGACCAACGTTGCCGCTGGGTAGACTGCCAGCTTCGGAAAGGCAGTGGGGAGGAAAGTCATCAGGAAAGCTTTTAACATATTTCAAGGGGAAAGGAAGGTATATGGGAGGACAGTCTCGAAATACAGAGGTAGTTGATTTTAGCAGAGGACTTGCGATCACCTGCCCAAAGCTAAGGGATTTCCTGATCAACAGTCATTGCTTTAATTGCATTTTTAAAAACTGCTGCTATAAGAATTTCCTCCAGACTTAAGTTTTCTTGTGATATACCTCATCTCTTGCATGTATGAGATATGGAAAAATATAAAAAGCTGTAGAGAATATTCCTGTGACTAGACGACACCAAACACCAGATTCCTAAGGGTGTGATGACCTTGACAAAATTCACCTTAAAGAGGTCGCTTTTCTTATCTTTAACGTGAGGTCTTGCTACAGGAGACTTATTCAAGCTCGTATGTTTCCTTAACTAGTTATTTTACTAACAGAATTTTAAAAACCATATAGGCTGGATGAGTTGGCGCACGCCTGTAATCCCAGCACTTTGGGAGGCCAAGCCAGGCAGATCACCTGAGATCAGGAGTTCAAGACCAGCCTGGCCCACATGGTGAAACCTGGTATCTACTAAAACTACAAACATTAACCAGGCGTGGTGGTGGGTGCCTGTAATCCCAGCTACTCAGGAGGCTGAGGCAGGAGATTGCTTGAACCTGGGAGATGGAGGTTGTGGTGAGCCGAGATCTCACCACTGCACTCCAGCCAAGACAACAAAGAGCAAAACTCAATCTCAAAAAAAAAGAAGAAGAAATTGACTCTTTATTTTAGGTGACTATTTGTTACCTTTTAAACATTTTACCCTTATTAAAACTTTTGAGGGTATATGAAACTAGTAAGTGTTCAGGGTGGGAAATTTTGGAAAGTGCCAAAAAGATATATAGAAGAAAGGAGTCGTTTCTGGTAAGCATTTGGAAACTGTGTTTTAAATATACAGAAGTGAGGCAGTAGTGCAAATAGCAATGTATGTGTCACATTCTCTCCCCAGAAGATGTAACATTCCTAATGATGATTTCACTGTGTATCAACAAAAGGCCACAGTTTCCTCGTCTTATTATTTATTTTTATGTATTTATTTTGAGACATGGTCTTGCTTTGTCACCCAGGCTGGAGTGAAGTGGCTCAATCTTGGCTCACTGCAACCTCCACCTCCCACGTTCAAGTGATTCTCCTGCCTCAGCCTCTCAAGAGGCTAATTTTTTTTTCTACTTTTAGTAGAGGCAGGATTTTGTCATGTTTATCAGGCTAGTCTTGAACTCCTGACCTCAAAAGCTCTGCCCGCCTTGGCCTTCCAAAGTACTGGGATTATAGGCATGAGCCACTGAGCCCAGCCTCCTCTTGCCATTTTAAAAATAGAAGACTATTGTCCTGGTCATCTAGGTGGTTATGACCATTTTGACTACAAATTTGTAGTCATTATCTTCTAAGTGAGTTTTGGGCATTGACTGGCAGGGACCTTCTGTGGCTGACATTTCTGGCTGACAGGTGGTGAAGGCACATCCTCCATGATGCCCGTGGAATCTTACCTTACGACTTCTCTGATGTTTCTCATCACCTGTCCTAATGTTGACTTCAGTTGTTTGAAGCCCATACTCTGGAACGCTCTTCAGAGAGGGCTAATGAGAACAATGTTCCCTGAGTTTCTACACGTTTATACCTATTTGCGATGTTTGACAGTCATTTGCTGTGTGAAAATTGTCAGAACTGAAATGGATTTGTGTTGAAAACCCTGACAAGTAGAGCTGGAGCAGGCCATGAAGAAAGAATTCCAAGCACAAATGCCGGATAACAAGAAATGCCACAAAGGGCTGGAAAAACTGCAACCTTGCACAAAGATCATTGCAACCCTCGTTACAAAAAATCCTTCTCCGAGGACATCCACCCAACAACTGCCTGTCTGTCCCAGGCTGCATCATCCTTGTTATTGACCCTAGTCACCAAGGATAATTATTTCAAAACAATCATGTGATCCTCCTCATTTTCCTACAAAATGTTCAAAAGAGAGCCCGCATAGTCAAGTCAATCCTAAGCAAAAAGAACACAGTGGGAGGCATCACACTACTGGACTTCAAACTATACTACAAGGCTACAGTAATCAAAACAGCATGGT
>JAPYYA010005070.1:0-11143 GCA_028533165.1 Leontopithecus rosalia | reverse complement strand
TGTAGGGACATGGATAAACCTGGAGACCATCATTCTCAGCAAACTGACAAAAGAACAGAAAATGAAATACCGCATGTTCTCACTCATAGGCAGGTGTTGAACAATGAGAACACATGGACACAGGGAGGGCAGCACTACACACTGGGGTCTGTTGGGGGGAACAGGGGAGGGACAGTGGGGATGGGGAGTTGGGGAGAGATAGCATGAGGAGAAATGCCAGATATAGGTGAAGGGGAGGAAGGCAGCAAATCATGCTGCCATGTGTGTACCTATGCAACAATCTTGCATGTTCTTCACATGTACCCCAAAACCTAAAATGCATTTTTTAAAAAAAAGGACAATCCTAATTTTGTTTAGCGTGGCTAAAAACTCAGCTGAAAGATGGTATTTCCCAGTATCCCTTGTAGTCAATGTCATCATGTGACCTGGTCCTAACCAATGAGCTATAATCATGTTAGGTGGGAGTTCCAGGATAACTATTTAAGACAGGACAGGTAGCTACTTCTTCCTTCCTATTTCTTACAGCTCTAAGAACAATTTACAGCAACCTTGAGGGTAGAAGCCAGTGTTAAGGGTGAAAAGGCAGACCCAGAATAAAAGCTTGGTTTTGTAAAAAGTACAGAATCATATCAATTCACAACTGCTGACCTTTTATACATGTTTCCATTAACCGTTATTAGGGAGTTTCTGTTATATACAACTGGACCTATGTACACTGAAGGAGACTAGGGAATTTCACCCCAAGATACCCCAGTATGCTGATTATTTAAACTTAATGGCCTGTGAAGGTCAGCAGATGCTAGAAGAGGTTTATCTCTGATAGTCCCCTTATTTACCTTAAGACTGGATCAGCCAAAGAGGACACAATTGCATTCTGTTCCCTCCCTGAAATCTCATTGTCTGTCACAGAAAAGAAGACTGAAGAATGTAACCACACTCAATGAACTTTCTCAAAAGATTATGCCTGACTCTCAGGATCATTAATTCATATTTCAAAGAGAATCATTTACAAGTTAATTTCTGTCTTCTAGATCCATTTATTCTCCTTAATAACCATTTATTACCCCTCTAAGAATTGCCTATGTTCCCCATCTCCCTCTTTCCCTGTGAAGGGTAGATAAGCATCTGTATCCCATTAAGTTATTGGGTAATCACACTGCTGTGAACCCTCACCCTCTGCACATTAAATAAATTTTGTATGCCTTTTTGTCCTAATAATCTGTCTTTTGTCAGGTCATTTTCAACAAACTTTCAAAGGATAAAAAGGAAGCTTTACCCCATTTTCCTCTGCAGTACCAAGATAATAGTAGGGAAAGAAGGCATGGATAACCATAAATTATAGGTGTGAAAACACAGCTATAACTCTTGTCAAGGTGTCAAAGGCAAGAAAAATAAGATGAGACTAAGAAACTGTCATTGTTAGCGGTGCCTAAAGCGATATGATCACTAATGTAAAGTGGTATCCTGTTTCGATCTTGGGACAGAAAATGACATTAATGGCAAAACTGATGAATCCAAATAGTCTTTATTGTACCAATATTAATGTCTTCACTTTGACAATGTACCATGGGTATGTCAAATGTTAACAATGGGAAATTTGGGTAAAGGGTCTATGAAACTTCTCTTTACTATCTTTGCAACTTTTCCATAAATCCAAAATTTCTCAAAAATGTTTTGAAAAGTACCAAATTACATTAAACTCCCAATTAAAAGAAACAAGATAACAAATTAATAGATTAAACACAGTTAACAATAACAATCACAGTGTTGGGAAAGGTGGGCAAATGGGAAGCTAATGGCCCTACTTCAAAGTTTAAAGAGTAAGTGTAGAAGCACTACCTACTCAGTCTCCACCTCTGTGGTTTTCCCTTCCCCTAGCTCAGTCACAAACTTTGCTTCTTCATCAGAACCAAAAGAGGTGAGTGCCAACTTCCTGACTTCCAGCTTAAATATATGTCTCGTTTCACTAAACTGTAAATGTTTCGAGGAAGGAACAATTTCTTATTCATTTTGGTGTCCTAATGTCCTAACTCTTATTCTTACACAAAATCATCACTTAATTTATGTTTAGTGAAAAAAAAAAGGAAAAAATGGCTTGTTTTTTGTATTAAATGAAGGTAAGTAGTAAAAAGAATTCATAAATTCACAGGATTCTGACTTTGTTCTCTTCTCTATTTAGCCTAAATCCTCTAATTTTATCATTATCCCTCTGTCTCTCCATACTTATTCTCCTTCCATTGTTCTTGCCTTTGAAAAACCCCAGCTCTGGACAAATCTAAGGATTTAACTTCTCTACTTTATATCATGTTCTTAAGCACCGGCAAGACCATAGTTCTGTGATAAGTGAAATATGAATCAACCTTTGCAGCAGTTGTCCTTTTCCAGTGGCAGAAAACAGATATTTTATTAACTCACGGCATTCCAACTCTAGTCATTATTAGACTTGTGTGGCACATTTGCCTGGACTGCTCTTGAACACCTGATTTTCATCTAATCTTCTTGGCCTTAGGAGTCAATGTTGTCTCCCTACTTACAAAGAAGTTTTGCTAGACTTCTCCATCCAAGGTAGGTGCCTTGCCTGTGGCATAGCACCTTTACATGACAGGCTATGAATACACTTGTCATAACATTTTCCATGCTGTTTTGTAATGTGTGATTTATATTTAGGAATTCCATAATACACTGTAGGCTCCTGAAAGGCAATGCTAATACCTACTACAGTGCCTGGCACATACATACTTAACAAAACTCATAAAAGAATGGATGGATAAAAGGAAGGAAGGAAGGGAAGGAGGGAGGGAGGGAGGGAGGGAGGGAGGGAGGGAGGGAGGCAGGCATTATGAGGGTAGCTAGAAAATTTCTCAGAAGACAGTTTCCAGAAAAACTCATTTTAAGCTTGTCCTAAACACCATCCCCTACTTCTCAATTTGCTGCCAATCTTCCAATCCATACATGCCTTTCAGTCACATCGACATTGCTAGAGTTCCAGTTTCTCTTCTGCTATGCTCCAAAGAACAACTTGCTGGAGGATATGTATATGGATGGAATATACAAATCTGTAAAACCTAGAAGGCTGTGCTCTCTTTTTCTAATATGCCTATAGTCATATACCATTTTCATTTACCTCTTTTAGTTTGCCTCACCCTGCCTTTCTCTGTGAATCTGGGTGCTGATTCTCTGGGTCTGATAAGAGATTAATTTAAGTGATATTTTATTGCTACACCTAAAATTATTTCTCTTCATTGATCCCTAATTAGAACCCCCTCAAAAGCTTGAGTGACTTCACTGTTTTCTATCAATGTAATGTTCTATTAAAAACTTGGAAAGAGATTTAGGTCAGCAAACACTTCTATAAAGGTCTCTTTGGTTAAATTGAATTTGAACTTCTCATGTCAAAATAAAAGATGAAGGCTATAAGCCCAAGAAGTGCTATAGCTACAACTCTTGTTAGGATATTTAGGAGTTCATTGTTAGCTTATTTATGTGAAACAAACACATGAATTAATTTCAACTAAGATTCACTTAGCATACATTCTGCCTTTCCTTTCAGAAAAAAAATATTGATGGAAACAGTCTAAAGACAAGACAACTAGTTTAGTAAGTGTTTAGTTAATAGTTGTTGCACTGTAGAAAATTAATTTTAATCATAATTTCAACTTATTTTTGTAATGCTACTACTCTTAATTCTATACTGCCTCCAAGCTCATGATGGTGGGCATTCAAGTGAGGATGTCCTGTAAATAATTGGAATAAAATATTAGAACATAGTTAAGAGATCCTGACCAGAAAAAATGCATTTAAAAGTCATTCCCAGAAGTAAATAGTTGAGCAAAAAGGCTCATTCTATCATTCTCAGTGAACTGACACAAGAACAGAAAATCAAACACCGCATGTTCTCACTCATAGATGAAAGAGATATAATAGATTCAAATGAAGATTTAAATGAGAACTATATTCTGAGGCAAGTCATACCAATTAAATGGCATATTATTAAGCAATTCCTTAGTCTTATCTTATTGAATTGGTGCAAGAAAAATTCTGTTTCTTGACTCTGTTACTGTTAATGAAAGTGAAATAAATTATTCATCTTTGAAGTAGAATTTGCACTTTTGGTTGATTATGGTGGCTAAGCTACTAAAAGTAATTATTCTCTTGCAATTGGGCAGGGATATTTACCCTAGGGAGAGGGTGGAAATTATAGGCCTATAATTAAAACATTTTGCTATTTAAGCAGAATGAAGTTGCAGGAAATGGAGTGTTATAACATACAGAGCACCTAACTGTAGTCTTACCTCATTTTATTGTGCCTCACTTTATTGTGATTCATAGTATGTTTTTTACAAATGGAAGGTTTCTAGCAATCATGCATTAAACAAGCCTGTTGGCACCATTTTTCCAATAGTATGCATTCACTTCATGTCTTTGTCACATTTTGGAAAGTCTCGCAATAGTTCAAACCTTTTCATTATTATTACATCTCTTATGGTGATCTGTGATCAGAGATCTTTGATGTTACTACTGTGATTGTTTTGTGTGCCAGAAACCACACCCACTTAAGACAGCAAACTTAATCCATAATGTTCTGACTACTTCACCAACTGGGCATTCCTTCAACTCTCTCCTTCTCCATCCTGCCTATTACCTGAGACACAACAATCTCCACATTAGGCCTACTAATAACCCTGAAATTGATATAGAAGTTAAAAAGAAATTATTTAGACAGATGGTGAGGATAAGAAGTTCTCAGTAACGTTTCCTTTTAATGAAAAGCAGCCCCAAAATTATTTATTTTCTAACAAAGAACAGCCTGTAAAAGCATGCTGCAGACATAGATAAGTAAGCTGGAAGCTTGTACAGGTGAATGTTGGCAGCTGTGCCAATAGGAAAATGTTACCTGGGGGCTAGTCATGTTCAACATCAGGGCTCCATCTTCCTTTTTTCTTGCCAACCATGTGTGCAGTAAGGAGCAGACAACATGGCACTGGCCAAGAAGAAAATCCATTTGCATAATTAGATTACGGTGGAGTAGCCGTAATAGTAGCTTCTCGGCATGCTATGTAAACATCACATCTGCTCCAACCAATCTTTGGGCTTTATGTAAATCAGACAGCACTTTCACAAGTCAGTCTATAAAACTGGTGCACTTCACCACAAAACTGGAGGAACCACTTGGGAGCCCCTCTCTTTATGCAGGGAGAGAGCTCTTCTCTTTTCTCTTTCTTTTGCCAATTAAACATTCACTCCTAACCTCATTCCACGTGTGTCTGTGTCCTTGATTTCCTTGAGATAAGGCAGTGAACCACTGTATTACCCGATGAATAATGCTGCTTCACAATTTTCTCTAACTGTTCAAATGAAATTAAAAAATCACATCTCTAAATCAAAAGCAAGAAAATGATTAAGCTTAGTGAGGAAGTCACATCAAAAGCTACAACAGGCTGAAAACTAGGCATCCTGTGCCAGTTAGCCAAGCTGAGAATGCAAAGAAAAAGTATGTGAAGGAAATTAAAAGTTCCTGAAGATAATTAAATTTCTTCTTATCACAGGAATGACAAGAAAGTGAAACAGCCTAATTGCAGATAGGGAGAAAGCTTTGGTGGCCCAAATGGAAGATCAGACTAGCCACAATATTCTTTTAAATTAAAGCCTAATTCAGAATGAGGCCCTAATTCTCTTCAATTCTGTTATGCCTGAGAGAAGTGAGGAAGCTGCAGAAGAAAAGTTGAAAGCTAGAAGGGGTTGGTTTATGAGGTTTAAACTAAAAGCCATCTCCAAACATAAAAGTGCACTGTGAAGCAGCAAATGGTGATGGGATAAGTTGCAGCTGAGTTATCCAGAAGCACAGTGCAATCACTGATGAAGGTGGCTACACTACACAACAGATTTTCGATGTAGATGAAGCAGCCTTCTATTGGAAATGCCATCTAGGACTATCATAGCTAGAAAGGAGAATTCAGTGTCTGGTTTCAAAGGACTGGATAATGCAGCTGGTGACTTCAAGTTGAAGCCAATGCTCATTTACCATTTTGAAAATTCTTGTACCCTTAAGAATTATGCTAAATATACTCTGCCTATGATTTAGAAATGCAATGATAAGCCTGGATGACAGCATGTCTGTTCACAATGTGGTTTTCTGAATATTTTAAGCCCACTGTTGAGATCTACTGCTGAGAAGAAAGAATCCTTTCAAACTATTACTGCTCATCAACAATGTACCCTGTATCCCACAATCTCTGCTGGAGATGTATAAGGATATTGATGCTGTTTTCATGCCTGCTAACCAAATATCCATTCAATAGCCCATGAATTAAGGAGTAGTTTTGACTTTCAAGTTTTACTATTTAAGAAACACATTTTTAAAGTTATAGATGCCATAGGTAGTGATTCCTCTGATTAATCTGGCCAAAGTAAATTAAAAACCTTCTGAAAATATATTCATCATTTGAGATACCATTAAGCATTCATGAATCATGGAAGAAGGTCAAAATATCAGCATTAACAGAAAATTGAAATAAATCAATTATAAACCTAATGGAAAACTTTGAAGGTTTAAAGATTCAGTGGAGGAAGTAACCACAAGTGTGGTGGAAATAGCAAGAAAACTAGAATTAAAAATAAAGCCTCAAGATTTGACAAATTACTACAAGCTCATAAAGCATAAATGAATGATAGAAGTTGCTTCTTATGGATGATCAAAGAGTAGTTTATTGAGATGGAATCTACTGCTGGTAAAGACGCTACAAACATTGCTGAAATGACAACAGAGGATTTAGAAAATTACATAAGCGTGGTTGATAAATAAAGTAGCCACATGGGTTTGAGAGGATTGACTAATTTTGAAAGAAATTTCAATGTGAGTAAAACAGCAATGCATGCCTAGGTGAAATCTTGTGAAAAAAAAAGTCAAATTAGGGTGGCAAATATTGTTATCTTATTGTGAGAAATTGCTGAAGCTACTCTAACCTTCAGCAACCACCACCCTCCTCAGTCAGCAGCCATCAACATTGCAGGAAGCCCCTCCATCAGTAAAATGTTATGACTCACTGAAGGCTCAGATGATCATTAACAAAGTATTTTTAAATTAAAGTATGAACATATTTTAGACATAATGCTATTGCATACTTACTAGATTACAGCATAGGGTAAACACAGATTTTATGTACACCAAGAAACCAAACATTTATTTGACTGACTTTACTATAATATTCACTTTATTGCAGTGGTCTGGAACTGAACCTTCAATATCTTCAAGATATGCATGTACTTTAAAAAAAATCTTCTACTACTGCAGTTAAACAAAGCTTATTTGATGAAAGAAAATTAAGCTTGCTTTTATAAAATCAGTTTTGGGTAAACTTATCTGTAGCATTCATCAAAAGTGAGTGGTCAATTAAAACAATATAATAATCATATATTAAAAAAGCCACTTTCCCAAAGTCAAGGAGAAGAAGAATCTCGATTCATAAGGCACTGTGTTCTAGGAGCCAAGAGAAGTGAATCAAGGAAAAATGAAGATAGCTGGACTCCAAAAGCTACTCTTCAACTAAATACCATAGAGGGAGAATGGTTTGAATTTTTAAAATAAAAGAAGCAGCAAGAGCTTTAACAGCAGAAGCATTTTTTTCTTTTCCAGGTTTTAATAATTTTGTTGAAATTTTATAAAAATTTTCGATAAAGTTTCATAACTTTTTTTTAAAATTTAGAAATTTTAAATATTAAATTCAGAAAAACTTTGTAAAGAGGACATACTCTTTTTTATACAATATCAAGTAATTTCATTTAAAAGAAAATATGGAACTGAATATGTAAGAAGATGGGAGAAGTATTTAATGAGTAACAAGATGTTTACTCTGGGGAGAAAATTTTCCATGTGATCATCAAAACCATGGAATGATGATAGTTATTATATAATAGAAGAACTACACACATACCTGTTTAGTAACTATTTCTATATTACAAAAGTCTCTTCTTTGAGTTTACTGTTTTTTTCTTATTAAGTTAGGTCCTTCCCAAAACTCTGATAAAAGTCTGTTTTTAGTGAAATATCCTTTAGTAGGTCATGCGTGAAGTTATGAAGAGGCAGAACAATTGAAACAACATGCGAATAATACACAACATTTTTATGTTTTGTTTATTGTAGGTGAGAAATGTAGTAATGACCACAAATCACAAATCTGCTTCAGTTGAAATAGGCATAAAAGAGGTTAAGTAAAACAGGCATAATAACAATAGCAGCTACTTCCTAGAGTCTTCAGAAGGTTTACATGAAGTAAAATATATAATGCACTTAGTGACTAGCAAATGCAATAGTCTATAGTAAACTCAGCATAATTGTTCTTGTTGCTACATTCATAGAGATCTAGCCAGTGTTTAATAAACCTCTAGCTCTCTAAAACTTTCACCTGATATTCATCATTAAAGAACAGAAAATATCAAGCCAAATCATTGCCTAAGAGACAGCTCCAGAGGGTATTTTTTCTAGGGATGCCACTGGGGTCTATGACATCATTATTAAAGTCCTCAACTCAGGAGCTTTAACTAAGAAATATGTTGATAAGTGATATATCAAGTATTGAATTGCATTATTTGTAAAGGCCTTAAAATAGGCAGTAAGCAATTATCTGGACATGTATGATAGCCTTCAAAAAAGAAAAAAAAGGAAAAGAACTTTCACTTAAGACTCTGGAGTTCAGAGTCACAGCCTGTGCCAAATAGGAAATCATACCTTCTCTGGCAGAGTTAGTCATGTCCAGTGGGCATGTCCAAGTCTATCACACATGGGAACTAACAAGTAATAGTCACACACCAGAGGATGTATACTGAAGTAAGCAAATCAAAATCAATATAAAGGCTTATAGAATTCTGAGTAAATGCTATGCATGTTGATTAATAATCCACTGATGTCAGAGACAGCATCTGAATCTACCACTTAATTACTGTTGTAAAATTCCCTCCAGCATTAACATCCCCTAGGTAAAGATCCTAAGGAATTTCTGAAATAGAGATAGCCATGGCCAATCTTTATTTATACATAAACAAAGTCAAACCTATAATCTAATTTACATTCTGTTATATTCCCTACCTCACAGTGACCATTGTGGGTCAGTGTTCAATTTTTTTTGAATCCATAAATGAAAACTTTTCTTTGCTTTTTCCATATATATATACACATATATATACCCCAGAGCCTAAAGTACAATAAATATATATGTATGTGTGTATGTACATGTATGTGTATAGCCTAAAGTACAATAAATATATATGTATGTATGTGTATATATATATAAATAGAGACACACATATGTGTGTATATATGTGTATACATATAAATAAATATATATATATATATTTATTTATTTATTGTACTTTAGGCTCTGGGGTACATGTACAGATCATGCAGGATTGTTGCATAGGTACATACAAGACAATATGGTTTGCTGCCTCCATCTCCCCCATCAACTTTATCTGGCATTTCTCCCTATGTTACTCTCTCCAACCTCCCTAACCTCCACTGTCCCTCCCCTTACCCCCCAACAGACCCTGGAGTGTGATGCTCCCCTCCCTGTGTCCAAGTATTCTCATTGTTCAACACCCACCTATGAGTGAGACCATGTGGTGTTTGATTTTCTGTTCTTGTATCAGTTTGCTGAGAATTTTGGTCTCCAGATTCATTCATGTCTCTACAAATGACACAAACTCATCATTTTTTATGGTTGCATAGCATTCCATGGTGTATATGTGCCACATTTTCCTTGTTCACTCTATCATCAATGGGCATTTGGGTTGGTTCCAGGTCTTTGCTATTGTAAACAGTGCCACAATGAACATACATGTGCATGTATCTTTATAATAGAAAGATTTATAATTCTTTAGATATATACCCAGTAATGGGATTGCTGGGTCAAATGGAATTTCTATTTCTAGGTCCTAAAGGAATTGCCACACTGTCTTCCACAATGGCTGCACTAATTTACACATCCACCAACAGTGTAAGACTGTTCCTATTTCTCCACATCCTCTTCAGCATCTGTTTTCTCCAGATTTTTTAATGATCGCCATTCTAACTGGTGTAAGATGGTATCTCCATGTGGTTTTGATTTGCATTTCTCTAATGACCAGTGGTGGTGAGCATTATTTCACATGGTTGTGTGCCTCATATATGTCTTCTTTTGAAAAGTGTCTGTTCATGTCCTTTGCCCACTTTTGAATGGGTTTGTTTGTTTGTTTCTTGTATATCTGTTTTAGTTCTTTGTAGATTCTGGATATTAGCCCTTTGTCAGATGGGTAGATTGCAAAAATTATTTCCCATTCTGTTGGTTGCCAGTTAACGCTAATGATTGTTTTTTTTTTGCTGCACAGAAGCTCTGGAATTTAATTAGGTCCCATTTGTCTATTTTGACTTTTGTTGCCAATGCTTTTGGTGTTTTAGCCATGAAGTGCTTGCCTATGCCTATGTCCTGATGGTTTTGCCTAGGTTTTTTATGGTAATAGGTCTTATGTTTAAGTCTTTAATCCATCTGGAGTTAATTTAGGGTAAGGTATCATGAAGGGGTCCAGTTTCTGTTTTCTGCTCATGGGTAGCTAGTTATTCCAGTGCCATTTATGAAACAGGGAATCCTTTCCTCCTTGCTTGTTTTTGTGAGGTTTGTCAAAAATCACAAATGGGGTCCTTCTGGGAAGATGGCAGGGTAGGAGCAGCTCAGGATTGCAGCTCTCAGTGAAGGCGCAGAGGGTGAGTCTAGGCCACACTTCCAGATGGATCTTTGTTGCACACAGAACGGGGAAATTCCCAGGTGTAGGAGAGACATGGGACAGGACACTGGTGCAGCTGTTTTGGCTGGCACTGCCATTTCAGCTGGTGCTGCAGTGCAGCAGCACACCACACAAGGTGCACAGGTCTAGGTGCCCCATTAAACCGGCAATCTGAGATTTGGAAGGGCAGATTAGCATATCCATCTGATTGAACAGGACTTGGACACTGAGCCAGACCAGGAGATTCCCAGGAGGCAACATTTGAGCAGGCACAGTGGGTCACTGCATGGGAAATCACACAGATCCCGGTGCCCTAACAGCAGGAGATTGAAATAACTGGGAGAGAGTCAGCCATTCAACTTAGAAAAAAAAAAGGGGGCTCTGAGGCAGC
>JAPYYA010005069.1:0-11144 GCA_028533165.1 Leontopithecus rosalia | reverse complement strand
GCTTCCAGCAGCTCCTGCTTCTTCAGCCCACTCTTCAGCCCATATGCCTGGCAAGCCTCTTTCAGCATGGGCACAGTGAACTTGCCCAGTGTGCCCTTGCTGATGTGGGTCTTCAGCTCTTCTTCTGAATACTCCACCTTGGGCCTTTTGCTTCCAGAACCTTCATTATCGTGTTTTCTCTTGGTAACTTTCCCTTCAGGATTGTAATCTGGTGGGTAAACAAGCTCCTTAAATTTATCCACCAGGGAACCAAGTCTTTTATTCATTGCTTCAACCTTGGGCAGTGTTAGGTCCACTGCTTGTTCAGGCTCCATCAAATCCAAGGCTAAGTCCTCCAGGTTTCTGAAATGTTGCTGCAGCACGGGGTTCTCAAAACTGTCACTTCTGTATGTGAAGCGGAGCTTCCCAACAATAGCCTTCATCTTGTCCATCTGCTCCGGAGTTGCCATGATCTTTTCAGTAAGGGGCATCTTCCTTTTATCATCAGCAAATAGTAAAAAGACCAGCTGAAAGCCTGGAGGAGTGACCTGAATTTTCTGGTCGTCCAACTCCTCATCCTGTGGCACCAAAGCCACAAAATAAGGGGGGATGTTCCTCCGGGGTGTATATCTGCACAATGCTGCGACCTCCTTCTCCAGACACTTGATGAGCAGAGCACTGAACAGGGTTGAGCTTCCAATCAGCAGAGACTCCTCTGGGTACACGAACAGGGAGGGTCTCAGGTAATGGTGCTTCCTCAACATTACCACGGGCTTGAAGCCCATGAGCATCAAACCTGGATTATCAAATCATTTTAGCTCTTCTGTTTCCTCTTTCTCCAGTATAATCTGACGACTTCCATAGATCTGCGACCTCTTGGTATCGCTAGGCAGAAGCAAACCACCTGTACTTGTATTAAATGTCCGGGTCTTAGTTTTCACTGGTTCATTTGTTTCCCGAAAGAGCTTTATCGGAGGAAGCTTGAGAGCCTTCTGGACCAGATTATAAATGCTGACAGAGATCACTATATCTTTGTTGAGCTTCAGCTTTAACCTGCTAAGTGCTCGCTTCCTGGTCTCCTTGGCGCGAACCTTCCGCAACAGGTCTTCTAGCTTGCTGGATTCCTCAAAGTGAACCCTGAGGTCCTCATCCTCTGCTATGCTGGTAATATCTCTGTAGAACAACGATATGTCAAAGCCCCCAGGTTTCTTCAGGTGCATCAAGTCAAGGAAGATGCCTGTATCTCGGCGATCACTGGCTTTGGTCCTGGCCCGGCTGGGTTTGGCACTGTCATTGCTGTGGGGGTTGTCTTCATTGGTAAAACGCATGATCCTCTTATGACTCATCTTGAACTAAACATCACTAAAGAGGTTGGCACAGACCCACAGCACTTCACTGAGTGAGTAGTCAGATCCATGGCCCATCAGCTCTTAGAAGCGTTTTTGTCCCTGCTGCCCCTTAAACTGGTCAAACTCTAGAATTCATTTTGCACCTGGATTATCCAACTCCTGTAAGACGTAAATATATTTAAAATTCACTGAATTTTTGTCTTTCTCAGTACCGTAGAACACCACTGCCAAGAGATCTCGATCACTGCTTATGATCTTACTGATGTACACACTTTGGATACACTGGATGCTCATGTCAAAAGGAGTCAACTCATCTTCACTTTGAGATTCAAACATAGCCCTGAGGCATCAACCAAAAAAATAAAACTATCTCTTCCTGAATATTTGTAGTCTCCACTTGCTTCAAGGTTCTCCTCTTCCTGTTCTTCTGCTTCTTCATCGCCCTCAGTTTTGTAATAGGACTCCCACCCTGACATGTTGGCTACTGCTCACTCTGGCGCAGGGAATCAACCAACTTGGACCGCAAATATATTTTTAAAAGTCAAAACAGGGATAAACCAAAGCTGTACTAAGATGACTACTTAGAGGGAGTTATAACTTCATATAAAAAAAGAGTTATAGGGAGAAGTTAGACAAACAAAAGATATGCTTTTATATTTGACTGTCTTGGAGAAAACTATACATAAATAAATACAACCTGTTTCATTTGACAAATCAATAGCTGAAGTTATTGTTATGTCAGAAGAAGAACTAGACATCTGTTATTTATGCCCTAATTCTGATCATCAGGGAGACCTGATTGATAAAGTAGAATCTTGAGAGAAATCAGTATATAATTTCTGAGTTTATTATAGCCAAGGAAGGCAGTGCTGTAGGGATTTGAATACATAATCTAATTTGGACATTATAAGAGGAGCCTTCAAAAATCTCTGCAGGAAAAGAAAATAGTTGTTTATATTTTAAGAGGAATGGAAAGATCTTAAAAATATATAAATAGGCAATATACCTGTTAGAGATCCTAATGAACAGGAGATGGAAAAATGGCTAAAGGGAATGGTTTGACTAACTAGTAAAGTTATATGTCACTTAATGATGGGGATAAATTCTGAAAAATGTGTTGTTAGACAATTCTGTCGTAGATTGTATTTGCAAAAATCAGTATGCATGTAGACTATACGGTGTAGCCTGTTGCCCCTGTATAGCATGATGCTGTACTGAATACTGTAGGCACTTGTAACACAATGGTATTTGTGTATGTAAACATAGGAAAGGTACAGTAAAAATGCAGTGTTATAATCTTATAGGACCACTGTCATAGATGTGTTCTGTCATTGACCAAAATGTTGGGGTATGGTGCATGACTGTATTTTAAGTACACAAAAATGTCTGTAACTTTAGCCATGAAGAAATGTGATGACAGTAAGATAGGGAGCTTAAATTATTAAAACACACTATATATTTTTGATGCATTATATATGTAATAATTGCCAAAGGCATTTAAAAATAAAATCCAACAAAACAGCATGTTCAAACTGTGAAAGGAACACAAAGCCAAGGACAGTTGCTCATATTAGTAAAATATAATACCAGAAAGACTAAATCTGAGAAAGAGATGAGATATTTAAAAGTCTCAAATGACACAAAATAGCTGTCTACTTTTTTGTGTGAATTCATGTACGTGTACATGTTTGGTTTTTTGGGGGTAGGTAAATATATATATATATATATATATATATATATATATATATATATATATAAAATATTTTCTCTTGGTAACATTCCTCTATCTAAATATGGTTATTAGATATCCACATGGAGCTAAAACATTGGGAGCATAAACATCTCAAAAGCTTAACCCACTGCTTGAGAAGATAATGTATTTGCTTTGCTTTCCTTTTTTTTTGAGACAGTGTCTTACTCTATTGCCCAGGCTGGAGGAGTGCAGTGGCATGATCTCAATTTACTGCAACCCTTGAACCCCAAATCTTTTGCCTCAGCAATTCTTTTGCTTCAGTCTCCTGAGTAGCTGTGATTACAGGCGTGCTCCACCATGACCAGCTAATTTTCATATTTTTAGTAGAGATGGGGTTTCACCATGTTGGCCGGTCTGGTCTTGAATTCTTGACCTCAAGTGATCTGCCCGCCTCAGCCTCCCAAAATGCTAGGAATGCAGGCATGTAATCTGGCCGATAGTGTGTTTTTAACGGATAAGAGAGAACAAGAAACTGTCTTTCTTCTCTCTCTCTCTTTTTATTTTTTGGTAAAGGGGCTTTTAAAACAATATTTAAAAAACAAAACTAGAGGGTATTAAAACATAAAGGAAATATCCAACAACACTGAAAATGGTTGAAGCTTCCATAAATATCATTTTTGTTTGTTTGTTTATTTTTTTATTATACTTTAAGTTCTGGGATACATGTACAGAATGTGCAAGTTTGTTACATAGATACACACGTGATATGGTGGTTTGCTACACCCATCAACTGGTTGTCTACATTAGGTAGACAACCTAATATACTATAAGGTATTTCTTATAATGCTATCCCTCCCCTAGCCCCCTACGCCCGACAAACCCTGGTGTGTGAGGTTCCCCTCCCTGTGTCCATGGGTTCTCATTGTTCAACTCCCACTTATGAGTGAGAACATGTAGGAAACACTGTTTTTTATACATTGTTCTTTAAACCATAGAACGCTCTCTTCTCTCCTTCTCTTCCCCGCTACACCAAAAAGGACGAAACACAAACCTGTGCCAGGGGTCTCAGTCTGGAGGCAGCACTCCTCATCATCATCACATCACTTTATAATTATCTTATTCTTAGACTTGCCTAATGTGAAACAAGTAAAAAGAATGTTTTAGTTTTTTTCCCAATTTGTCAATAATAAATTATTAAGGTACTTATTTTCGTTCATCATATAGCCTAGAGCATATGAGTAGTCCGCATTCTATCTTGAAACAGCAAAAATTTTCATAAGCTGTAATAGCTAAAGAGAAGTTAAAATTCATCATACTATTTTAAATGTTTAATTATTATCAATAGGATACTTGGATGCTGTGTTAGATAAATAATAAATAAACCACAAAACTCAGTGGCTTAACGTTAAGTGTGGTTAAAAAAAATCGAGCAGCTCTCATTTATCTTATTGACATCACTTGGAAAAGTCTTCAACATTGACAAGAGAAGAAAAAAGTCAAAGGCTCACTTAGGATGATGTTAAGGGCAGGCCTAGAAGAAGCATACATCACTTCCACCCATATTACACTGGCCACACCCTGGCCACTTGACCCCTACCTAACTGCAGGGGAGGCTGAGAAATGTATATGAGCTTGTTCATATTTGGTGAGTGCTGCTTCTATCATAGACTGTTAAATTAGTCAGGTGAATGTTTTGCAGACAGCGTGCATGGGACTTTTCTAGGCACAGGGCTGCATACAACGATGAATAAATCATGGTTTCTTTACCCAAGTGGATCATAATCCAGAACTCATTGTAGACTATAGCTTATATTTAGTTTTATATTCTCAAAACAAATTCATTGTCTATTCTTAGTGTTATGAGACTAATAACTATTTTTTAAAACAGCCAAGCGATTTATATCTACCATCTGTATCAGTTAGAATTTAGGCAAGAAACAGATGGCACATTCAAATTAGGTAATTTGAAGAAAGCTAAATAAAGGGACTATGTAAAGGTGTGGGCTGTATCTAGCGGGGGAATCTACAAGATATAGAAAGCCACCACAAGTGCAATACTGGAATCCTAACAACAGGCTGTCTTTACCATTTCCAATGCTGAAAGAGTGAGGGGAAGAAGTGGTTTCTGGGAACTAGAGACAGTTGCAACCTTGGGCCAATGGGAATAATAGCCTTCCCCATTTGACCTTGCAAGAAGAGAGCCAGCAAAATAAATTCTTGAATATTACTGGCCTTCTTCCTTCTGGTCTCCTGTAGATATTCCCTATTAGCTGAATCCCACTGGAAGCCAGAGGGCAAGGGAACCTGTTGATGTACTTTATGTAAGTCAACTTTCTGGGGCAGGGGTCAGAAAGGTGTTTTCTCGATCTGGAGAAGCAAATAGCTCACCATCCTAAAATTTTTGTCACCCACCATTTGGCAAATATTTTTGAGGCCCTGCTAATTGCAAAGCTGTACTTATAGGACATGTACAAAAGACATGCCTTTCTTTCGGGGATCTTGCTCTCTATTATGGGAGAAGAGACAACCAACAAAAACAAAAGTCAAGATAAGTCTCTGGAAGATTTATGTTTAGGCAGTGATTGTCACTGGACTATAAGATGAAGTGAAAGTGATATAGTTCAAAAAAGGAAGAGATTTGTGTGCACACAAATTGTTAGGGAAGGCTTTGTAGAGGAAACAGAACTTGAACTTGGCTATGAAGGGTTGACAGAGTTTTTGTAGATAGAGAGGAGGGCAGTCATACATGCATATTACTAGCTCAAAGTACAATGAGTGTAGAGTCTAGATGAAGGTGGAAATTCATACAAAGTTAGTGAGAGATATTAGAAATAATTTGAGGTCAGACTTCAGAGGGTCATAAGGAGAAATCTCAGGGTTTGTGCTTTTTAAAACCTCTCCTAATATTCTGGGAGAGGTTACAAGGTGCCATGTGGTAAAAGGGTTCTGCAATGAAATAAATTTGTAAAATGCATACTTTTTGACCCTTGGATATATACAATGTGTATTCAACATATTAAAAGCTCTGAAAAATCTTGCTATAAAGAAACCACTTTTTCTATTTATCTACACTTGGTGAGAGAACCCATCCCTTTGCCCTTACTCCCTTTTAAAAACCAAAACATGGTAAAAATCATATGAAATTTCAGTATTCTATACAGCATATTTTGGGAAATGGTTCTATAAATAATGGGAAGCCTTTGAATAGTTACGAAAGAGTTATGACATGATTAGAGGGGTATTTTAGGGTATTATTCTGACAAAATGGATTTTAGTGCCCATATTATTTTAGAGCAATTGTTATTTCAGTAATGCAGGCACATGGTGCTGGGCTGAAGTAAAGGGTAGTAGTTGAGCTGCAAACAATGCAGACTTGGGAGGGACATTAGGAAAGACTTGACAGCATGACTTGGTGGTGGATTGAATATGGGTGATGGCAGAGATTGAATATGGGTGATGGGAGGGAGGGAGGGAGAAAGGAGGAAAGAGAGAGCGAAAGAAAGAAAACGAAAGAAAGAGAGAAAAAGTCAGTGATGTTACAAACTATAACTTTAAGGCCCAAATCTTCCAGTTCTGTGGGAGTTTGTTAAACTGCATTCTATAATATACATGGATCATCAAAAATAAAATACTCTAAAAAACATTTGAGAAGACTAAGTGGAACTACACAAAAGGCAAAATAATGCCTATTCTGAAAATGAGTGTAAAACAGTATGTCCTGAAATAATTGTGCATTATTACCGTCGTGTTAAAATTGACCGTGATTCAGAGACTTAGAAGAGCTGTGTTCTGACCAAACAAGGTTGATGGACCAACCACTGGGACTGTAGCCAGTTCAGAACTCTTTGGTCACACCTGTAAATATAGAACTTTTATTAAC
Organism: Leontopithecus rosalia; assembly: GCA_028533165.1. NCBI lineage: Eukaryota > Metazoa > Chordata > Mammalia > Primates > Cebidae > Leontopithecus > Leontopithecus rosalia. The sequence goes on along the minus strand of JAPYYA010005069.1, from coordinate 4,243 downwards.
CCCACCCCCAGAAAATGAATTTTGGCATAGAACAGTTTACAGTAAGAACCAACCGTATCTTTTTTATTTGGGGTATTATTAGGTATGATAATCTAAAAGCGTTGCTAATTTTTATAGTATTTTTCTTTCTTACCTTTTAAACCAAGATCGTGTTAGGGAACAAATGGTTGCCTAATGTTTGATTAGAGCCACATACTAAAATAAACTGATTGGTATTGGATAAAGAGGTAAATGCTAAATAAATCTTTTCAAAATTATTTGTTATTAAGTTATTATTAATCATCCAAAAAGGGTGAAAAAACCCATAAGTCCATAACATTTGAGGTCATATTTCTTAATTGATGCTCTCTTTGCAGCTATAGCTTTTTAAAATTTCATTTTATATGCTTGTTGTCATTTGCCCATTTCTCTTCTTTGCCTGAATGCTTTTAATTTATCTTCTAATATTGTGTTTTTATTTATGGAAGACAAAGTATAGTGTGATACTTCTTCATTATTACTTGCTAAATTCCTTGTTTAAATGGTAAGTCCCTATTTTAATGTAGTTTTGGGGATAAATTTACTGAAAATATTCAGTGCTTATATTTTCAGTTTTGAATTTATTCATATTGTGACAGTAATTGCTAGAAAACTGTTTCTCACAGCTGACAGGCCAAAAAGAGAAAAAAAAGGCTTGGGGACAAAGCTACCACATGCCAGAGTGCTGAGGACCCATCAGATATTTAAGGAAGTGGCATTTGTACTCGCATTATTTAAGCTACTGTTGAAAAAAAAGAGATGGGAAGAGACTATATTTGTAGCAAACATATTATAGAAGTCATTTTCTAAAATCCTGTTTCTGAAGAATAGAACATCTATCAGATGTTTATAAAGCACATATAAGTAATAGATAATATTCTCAAAAAGAACTGGAAACCATGAATGCTGTGAGATCAATCTTTTTTAAAATCCAAAAATTCAAAGAAATATTTCTGCTTCCTAGAAAATAGTAATTAAACTCAAATTTAAAACTGAATCGCAAATGAATAATTGTACCATTTTCTACCACAGAAATACTATTTAGTAAGTGGCATAATTATATAATATATATTAATCTCTGTTTTGTCTATTCACTTAGATCATTCTCAAACTGTGATTTAGGGGACCTGTGTTGTCTTTAAACCCTCAGGGGATGGGATAGCCAGTCATTAGTTTTAATGATTATGGCTGCATTTGTCTTCTTTCTGGGAAGGATGAATAATTATGCTTAGTAAGAACCATAGTATCTCACTGATTTCTCATCAAAGAAAGAACAGTGTCCTTAATTCTGATGGGGTATGCTGGGCAAGCAGGAATGGGTGGAACAGCCATCCCTACTTTATTTTATTTTTAATAGTCTATGAACTAAATTTTGAGGAGCCATTACTATAGATCAAGATGCAATAACTCTTTAGAACTTTGAGGATATTCTATTAAATCATCTCAGATCCATTACTGAAATGAAGACTTATAAAACTCTTAACTGAACACTTTGAGACCTTTTTAAGAAGTTGCTAAGTTGTTGAACACTTGAACCTGAAGTTTACACAACCTGGCAAGTATTCTTTTCCTTGTTTTCCTCATACATGGTCAATATAGTGGGTTGAATAGCATTCCCCAAAAAATGTATATCCACTTGAAACCTCAGAACTGATCTTATTTGGAAATGGAGTGTTTACCTATATACTTAAGATAGGGTTAGATTAGGGTGGACTCTAAATCTAATGACTGGTTTCTTTATAAGAAGAGGAGAGGACACAGACACACATAAGAAAGTTGAAAGCACAGATTGGAGTAATGCAGCTACAAGCCAGGGAAGGCCAGGAGCTACTAGAAAAGGCAAAGAAAGATTCTTCCCTAGAGCCTTCAGAGGGCCTTCCCTCCCTATACTTTCATTTCGGACTTCAGCCTCCAGAATAGAGAATGAATTTCTGTTGTTTTAAGCCACCCAATTTGTGGTTCTTTGTTATGGCAACCCTAGGAAACCAAAATAGTCAGTATTCCTGAACATTCTTTCATAAATATACATTTCTGTGCTTATTTTTCACAAATTTGTATCATTTGCTAAGTTATGAAGTCTTTGAGAGCAGAACTGTGTCATACTCATTCTATACATAATTCAGAATCCCACAAATATTTATCATATAATGGGATATTCTTATTTGTTAAGATTCCCAAATATATTCTTCAGGAGAAAACATGTTAGTTTTTTTTAAGTATGCATATTTGAGGAAGACTGGAGTATATATAAGGATATACATATATAAGGATATTTTGTATGGAAAAATTATAGATAATCACCAGGTTTGGGTTTCTATAGTTAGCAAAAGTAGAATAACTATTGTTATCATGTTTATGTCCCATTCATATAAAAAATAAAATCCAAGTGGGTTTTAAGTAAATGAAATCCCTAAGGGACTGTCAACCTGAATTCTCCAGAGAATATTAAATTGGCACAATTTTGCTCCAATATTATAGAGCACAGCTGAAAATAACTGCTTCACTATCAAAATTCTGTCCAAAGCACAGATCATTTATAAAGATTAACATTTAGTAAAAAGACTTAAAAATGTAATTTAAAGTAACATGGTATTTTATGAAGAGCTAATATTCAGAAGTGACATCTAAATGGATATACACAAATTTAAATTTTTTTAACTTTAAAGGATTGGATTATAGCCTATATTTCTGAGATATGAAAAATTACCATCAAGTAATATTCTTATCTCAATGTAAACATATTCTCCATTTACTAGTATAATTTTTATCTCTCTTTAATTAGAAGTAGTTTTATAAGTATTTGAATATTTTTGATCCAAGAGTTGAAACACTATCAATAGAGGTGCTAAAGACTAGTTGAGAGCAGAACTGTGTAGGTTGTTTTTTCATCTGTACCAATTTTTTTCATGAATTTTAATACACAAAGATTCCCAGAGTTGGTTTTAAATTCTTAGAGGCTAAGAGAGACTTAGTCTTAGAGAGATTGTAGGTAAGAAATATTAATTATTTAACTCATTACCAAAAACAGACCAATAGTAGAATAAATGACTTTCAAGTTTAAAACTTGGCAGACTTAACTATGTGACTCTTTCAGTTACCACAAGTAATAAATTATGAATTACAAGCAACATTTAGTTTATCCAACCAGGTGAATAAACATCACATGTAATGGTTAAATCTTTATGTGAACATGGGCAGATATTCAAATTATCTTCTAATAAGTAGAAAATAGTCATTGTTCTTAGTTGGTAGGTGACATTTTTTCCCAGACATTTGTTGAATATGTGTCTTAGAGGAAAGTGAAGATTTTAAGGGCTACTTGATAATTATTTTCTCTTTGCTTTCCAATAATGCTTTCACATCAATATAAAACTCCCCATTGCAGTCATGGGCAAACCAGGTATCCTTTTTGAATCCTGACAATTTTCCTGACATACCATGTGAGTGAATTATATGGGTAACATTATTCATAATAAACTCCATTTTAAAATCCAGATATAACCATGTAAGTTTGTCACTAATAGGCTAGAGCCTTTTTTAGAATGTATTTGTACTTTTGGATGTAGAACTATTATTTTATTTTATTTTATTTTTTAAATAATTCCTTTAATTTCTAAGGGATTAAATTTAATTCTATGTTCCTCCAAGTCTTTGATTTTCTTTTTTTTTTCTTTCTCTTTTTATTGCATTTTAGGTTTTGGGGTACATGTGCAGAACATGTAAGATAGTTGCATAGGTACACATGTGGCAGTGTGTTTTGCTGCCTTCTGTCCCTTCACCCACATTTGGCATTTCTCCCCATGCTATCCCTCCCCCGCACCTCCCCCCGCGCTGTCCCACCCCTATTTCCCCCAAAAGAACCCAGTGTGTAGTACTCCCTTCCCTGTGTCCATGTGTTCTCATTGTTCATCACCCGCCTCTGAGTGAGAATATACGGTGTTTCATTTTCTGTTCTTGTGTCAATTTGCTGAGAATGATGTTCTCCAGATTCATCCATGTCCCTACAAAGGACATGAACTCATAGTTTTTGATTGCCGCATAATATTCCATGGTGTATATGTGCCACATTTTCCCTGTCCAGTCTATCATTGATGGGCATTTGGGTGGGTTCCAGGTCTTTGCTATTGTAAACAGTGCTGCAATGAACATTTGTGTGCATGTGTCCTTATAGTAGAAGGATTTATAGTCCTTTGGATATATACCCAGTAATGGGATTGCTGGGTCA
>JAPYYA010005068.1:0-11144 GCA_028533165.1 Leontopithecus rosalia | reverse complement strand
CCAGCACTTTGGGAGGCCGAGGCGGGTGGATCACGAGGTCAACAGATCGAGACCATCCTGGTCAGCATGGTGAAACCCCGTCTCTACTGAAAATTACAAAAAATAGCTGGGCACGGTGGCACGTGCCTGTAATCCCAGCTACTCGGGAGGCTGAGGCAGGAGAATTGCCTGAACCCAGGAGGCGGAGGTTGCGGTGAGCTGAGATCGCGCCATTGCACTCCAGCCTGGGTAACAAGAGCGAAACTCCGTCGCAAAAAAAAAAAAAAAAAAAGAAAAGAAATGATATACTATTTTTGGGCCAGGTGTGGTGGCTCATACCTGTAATCCCAGTTCTTCCGGAGGTTGAGGTGGGAGGATCACACAGGAGGATACACTGAGACCAGGAGTTCGAGACCAGTCTGGGCGACACAGTGAGACCCCCATCTCTACAAGAATTAAAAAACAATTAGCTGGGCATGGTGGTTTGCACGTGTGGTTCCAGCTACTTAGGAGGCTGAGGTGAGAGGATTGCTTGAGCCCAGGAGTTTGAGGTTCAGTGAACCCTGATGGTGACACTGCACTCCAGCCTGGGTGACAGAGCTGTCTCTGTCTCAAAAAATATATAGACTATTGTAAATTTATAAATCACAGTTGTTGTACTGGCCCGACCAAGACAAAAGTATGCCAAATTGCAGGGAGTTTATTGCCGGTGGCCATGGAGGACTCTCGTCTCTCCGACTCCTGGCCCTGAAAGGTGGGTGTCAAGACCTTTTATATCTGTAAAACCACCTCGGGAGTGAGGGTGAGGGGCTTCAGATGTTCTGAGGGCTAGTGGATTCTGTTAATCATCTCCTGGGCGGAGATGAGGCTGAGGGGCTCCGGACATTCCAGTGGATTCCTCGGTGAAGATGAAGGTGAGGGGCTCCGGACACTCTGAGCGCCAGGGGACTTGACATTCTGATTGCTACTTAAGTGGTTCATAAAAGGCAAGATTAGCATTTGTTTACACACTGTCTGGGTAGGGTGGAAATCACAGACCTTAATTACTTATTACAAGTGGCAGGGGCCAAGAGAGCGTGGGTTTGGACTGCTTGCCTGTCACATTTGGGTTACAGAGAGCAGTTTCAATAGAAAGCCGAGGTATGGTTGAGGCATGCAGTTTAATGGGGCTGTTACCATGTCACACAGTGAGTTACACTTTTGTAGTACAATGTGATGTGTGATACATGTATACCGTTAAAGAGAAAAGCCTTAAGACTAAATTCGACAGTTTAGTTGAACAGGAAAAAGATTCGTGAACCAGGTAGCACTGAGAACCAAAGATGCTTCAGAGATCGCTGCTCCACAAGTGGGCGGGAATATTTATAGCCAGAAAATGTACGTTTCATGCAGAAACAGCCTGTCGGTTGCAGCCCTGCAGTTTCCTTAGCTGAACATGCTTTGGCAGCCTGTGATCGGTGAGGAGCCAAGACCTCAGCTGCGGTGATTGGCCGAGGCTGGGCTACTTATGACCAGGGCATATTCTCAGTTCAGGTTGCAGTTTTTTTGTTTACCTATGTGAACCCCACATATTTGAGACAGGTCTCAGTTAATCTAGAAAGTTTATTTGCCAAGGTTGAGGACAGGTGCCTATAATACAGCCTCAGGCTGCCCCCACGACATGTCCCCAAGGTGGTCAGAGCATAGTTTGGTTTTATACTTTTTTTTTTTTTTTTGAGATGGAGTTTCGCTCTTGTTACCCAGGCTGGAGTGCAATGGCGCGATCTCGGCTCACCGCAACCTCCACCTCCTGGGTTCAGGCAATTCTCCTGCCTCAGCCTCCTGAGTAGCTGGGATTACAGGCACGCGCCACCATGCCCAGCTAATTTTTTGTATCTTTAGTAGAGACGGGGTTTCACCATGTTAACCAGGATGGTCTCCATCTCCTGACCTCGTGATCCACCCGCCTCGGCCTCCCAAAGTGATGGGATTACAGGCCTGAGCCACCGTGCCCGGCCCTGGTTTTATACATTTTAAGGACACAGGGGACATCAGTCAGCATATGGAAGATGGACATTCGGTCGGGAAAGGCAGGACAACTCAAGCAAAGGTAAGACAGGCTTCCAGGTGGTAGGTGGGTAACAAACAATTGATTGCGTTCTTTGAGTTTCTGGTTAGCCTCTCCAAAGGAGGCAATCAGATCTGCATTTAGCTCAGTGAGCAGAGCGGAAACTTTGAATAGATGCGAGGCAGATTTGCCCTAAGCAGTTCCTAGCCTGACTTTTCCCTTCAGCCTGGTGATTTTTGGGGCCCCAATATTTATTTTCCTTTCACCCCTATTAAGTTAAGTTACAGTGTGCTCTATATGGAGGCAGCTTTATTTTATTTTAATTAATTAATTTATTTGTTGTTGATGTCGATTTATCTGGTTTTTAAATCAACTTTATAGGCTGGGCGTGGTGGCTCACATCTGTAGTCCCTGCACTTTGGGAGGTGGAGACGGGTGGATCACTTGAGGTCAGAAGTTGGAGGCCAGCATGGCCAACACAGCAAAACCCCGTCTCTACTAAAATATACAAAGATTAGCCGGGCACGGGGGTGCACACCTGTAATTCCATCTGAGGCAGGAGAATCACTTGAACCCAGGAGGTGGAGGTGGCAGTGAGCCGAGATTGTGCCACTGCACTCCAGCCTGGGCGACAGAGCGAGACTCCATCTCAAAAATAAATAAACAAAATCAACTTTACGGAGAAAAATTTACATTCAAGAAAATACACCCATTGGAAGTGTCCAGCTGGATGAGTTTTCAGAAATGTGTACCCCCTCATGACCACCTCCACAGCGGTGATACAGAACATCCCCACAGCCTGGAAATCCCCATGCCCCTTTGCCTGCAGTTCCCCCACCCAGCCCCAGGCAACCCCGATCTGCCCTCTGTCATTACAAGCTAGGTTTGCCTTTTCTGGAATCTCTTATAGAGGGAATCATGCAGTATGTCCTCCTTTGTAGCGAATGTTTTTGAGATTGCTTGTGTGGCCGCGTTGTTTCCTATTGCTGAGCACTGTTCTGCTGTACAGATGTACCCTCATTTGCTCACCTGCTCTTCTGCAGCTGGACTTCAGAGCTGTTTCCAGTTTAGCGCTAATTTGAATTGTGGAGGCAGTTTTAGACCAGATTTAACTTAGCAATACAATATGGAGTGATCAAGTCAAGCTAATGAGCATACCTGTTACCTCACTTACTTGGCATGCTTTATGGTGATACGCCTGAAATTTCCTCTCTTAGTTATTTTGAAATATTCTTGGCCGGGCGCGGTGGCTCAAGCCTGTAATCCCAGCACTTTGGGAGGCTGAGGCGGGTGGATCACGAGGTCAAGAGATCGAGACCATCCTGGTCAACATGGTGAAACCTCGTCTCTACTAAAAATACAAAAATTAGCTGGGCATGGTGGCGCGTGCCTGTAATCCCAGCTACTCGGGAGGCTGAGGCAGGAGAATTGCCTGAACCCAGGAGGTGGAGGTTGCGGTGAGCCGAGTTCGCGCCATTGCACTCCAGCCTGGGTAACAAGAGTGAAACTCTGTCTCAAAAAAAAAAAAAAGGAATATTATTATTGTCTATAGTCCCCTGCTGTGCGATAGACCTCGAAACTTATTTTTCCCGTTTGGCTGAAACTTTGTACCTTTTGACGAGGACGTTTCCATTCCCTTGTTCTGCCATCTCCCACTCTGGTAACAATCATTCTTCTAATTTCTGCTTCTATGAATTCAACTTTTTTTTTTTTAATTTGCCTCACTCTGTTGCCCGGGCTGGAGTGCAGTGGTGCAATCTCGGCTCACCGCAACCTATGCCTCCCAGGTTCAAGTGATTCTCCTGCCTCAGCCTCCCGAGTAGCTGGGATTACAGGCACCGGCCACCATGCCCAGCTAATATTTGTATTTTTAGCAGAGATGGGGTCTCCCCATGTTGTCCGGGCTGGTCTTGAATTCCTGACCTCAAGTGATCCATCCACCTGCCTTGGCTTCCCAAAGTGCTGGGATTACCAGTGTGAGCGAGGGCGCCCAGCCCAAATTCAACTTTTAAAAGATTCCATATCCATGTGAGATTATGTCGTGTTTGGATTTCACTTAGGACTATGTCCTCTAGATTTGTGTGTGTCATTCCCGATGACAGAGTTTTTGTTTCTTTCTTTGAGATGGAGTTTTGCTCTTGTTGCCCAGGCTGGAGTGCAATGTCGTGATCTCCGCTCACCGCAATCTCCGCCTCCCAGGTTCAAGCAATTCCTGCCTCAGCCTCCGGAGTAGCTGGGATTACAGGCATGTGCCACCACACCTGGCTAATTTTGTATTTTTTTGTTTTGTTTTTAGTAGAGTTGGGGTTTCACCATGTTTTTCAGGCCGGTCTCGAACTCAGGTGATCCACCCATCTCGGCCTCCCAAAGTGCTGGGATTACACATGTGAGCCACTGTGCCTGGCTGAGTTTTGTTCTCTTTAAGGCTGAATAGTACGCCACTGTGTATGTGCACTGCCTTTTCTGTGTGCGTTCATGTTAGCCTGACGGACTTAGGCAGATTCCGCATCGTGGCTACTGTAAATGGGGCAGCAGCGAACATGGGAATACAGATATCCCTGATTTCAGTTCCTTTGGATGTATTCCCAGAAGTGGGATTGCTGGCTCATACGGTAGTTCTGTATAGTTTTTTGAGGAACGTCCATGCCGTTTTCCGTGGCGGCTGTGCTGTATGCTGGCAGTGTGCTAGGGTTTCCCTTTCTCCACATTCTGGCCAACACCTACCTTCCATCTTTTTAATAAGACCTGTTCTCATGAGAGTGAGGTGGTATCTCACTGCCGTTTTAATGTGCATTTTCCTAAAGATTCAGGTTGCCACTGGTCAGCTCTGGGCTCCAGAGCTTCTTTGCTTTTTTGCTGTTGTTCGAGTTCCTTATATATTTTGGATATTAGCCTCTTTTTTTTTTTTTGAGACGGAGTTTCGCTCTTGTTACCCAGGCTGGAGTGCAATGGCGCAATCTCGGCTCACCGCAACCTCCGCCTCCTGGGTTCAGGCAATTCTCCTGCCTCAGCCTCCCGAGTAGCTGGAATTACAGGCACGCGCCACCGTGCCCAGCTAATTTTTTGTATTTTTAGTAGAGACGGGGTTTCACCATGTTGACCAGGATGGTCTCGATGTCTTGACCTCGGGATCCACCTGCCTCGGCCTCCCAAAGGGCTGGGATTACAGGTGTGAGCCACCGCGTCCAGCCTGGATATTAGCCTCTTATCTAACGTATGGTTTGCAGAGTTTTTTCTTACGACGTGGGTTGTCTCTTTACTTTGTTACTTGTTTCTTTTGCTGTACAGAAGCCTTTTAGTTTAAGGCCATCCTATTTGTCTATTTTGCTTTAGCTATCTGTGTTTTTGGGGTCTTCGCCAAAAAACCATTGGCCAGATCACTGCCATGGAGCTTTTTCTCTATGCTTTCTTAGAGTAATTTTGCAGTGTCAGGCCTAATGTTTAAGTCTTTGATCCATTTTGGGTTGATTTTGGGGCATGGTGTAAGATAAGGGAATAATTATATTTTCTGCATAGGAATAGCCACTTTCCCCAGCACCATTTATTGAACAGACTGTTCTTTACCCTGGGTATGTTCTTCGTGCCTTTGTCAAAAGTCAATCGGCATGGTGGCTCACGCCTGTAATCCCAGCACTTTGGGAGGCCAAGGCGGGTGGATCACCTGAGGTCAGGAGTTCAACACCAGCCTGGCCAACACGGTGAAAACCCATCTCTACTAAAAATACAAACAATTAGCTGGGTGTGGTGGCATGCGCCTGTAATCCCAGCTACTTGGGAGGCTGAGGCAGGAGAATCACTTGAACCCAGGAGGTGGGGATGGCAGTGAGCTGAGATGGCGCCATTGCACTCTGTCTGCCCTGGGCAACATTCCTCCTATGTTCTGGGATATTCTTGAGAGTATTCCCGTCTGTACATGGTTGCCAGTTAGATTTCTGTGGTGGGAAGTGAAGCTACAGTATTCGTTTCTTTTTTTGCAGAACAGCATCTCACTCTGTCACCCAGGCGGCACTGCAGTGGCATCAGCATGATTTCCCTGCAGCCTTGCTGTCTTGAGCTCAAGTGATCCTCCAACCTCAGTCTCCTGAGAAACTAGGGCCACAGGCATACGTCACCACACCCGGCTCATTTTTAAGTTTTTTTTTGTAGAGATGGAGTCTTGCTATATTGCCTAGGTTGGTCTCAAACTCCTGGACTCAAGCAGTCCTCCTGCCTTGGCCTCCCAAAGTGTTGGAATTACAGGCAACTGCCTGGAGTATTCTTATGTCTTGCTAATGTCACTCTCCCACCTACCATTAATTAATTGGAGAAACAAAAAGATCTTTAAAAGAATCGATGTTTTAATATATGTGGCTAGATGATTTCATCAAATACTCGTGACTGCTGTAATTTTTCTTATCGACATTCTATTTTCCTTTGTTTGTAAAACACGTGAATAGAATAGGTTGCCATAAAAGTGAATTTTGGAAACAATCCCTTACATAGGACTTTGTGTGCACATCTGGTTATTTCCTTCAGGCACAGTCCTAGAAGGAGAATCAGTGTTTGCCAGCATTCTTGTAGCTGCAGATGATAGGACTTTCCAAACTACTTGTAGCAACAGGGCAGAGGACTCAGTGGAGAAGCTTGGTGGGCAGGCAGCTGAGGCCTGGCTGGGGCTGAGGCTTACGATGGTGGCCTCGGGATTCTGTCTCTTTCTCGGTCTCCTGGCTCTGTTTCCTTTCACTTGCTTTTTTCTTTGCCTGATGCGTTTTCTTTCTGCAGTGGAAAAGATAATCTGATGTGTGTTCACCCAGCTTAAAACCTTGCGTAAGAAGTCTAGGGGATGGATGATGACAAGTGGCCCCGAGGGGGTCACAGGCCCATTGCTGAAACAGCTGCTAGGGCCGCTAGAAGGCCAAGTCCTGGGTCACAGGACCACCCTTTGAGCCAGGAAATGGGTCATGGGTGAGCCCCACCCAGTCCTCATGGCTTGAAAACGGAAGAGGTTTTTGAAAAGAAAAGGTGAGTCTGCTACCAAAAGAAGGGGCCAGCAGAAGTGACAGCTGTCCACTGCAGCCGTGGTTGGGGTTGTGGTGCAGGCTGTGAGATGGGTGTGCAGGCTGCCTGCAGCAGCATCTGCTTCCCGTGCAGTGTGCGGGATGCTTGGGCAGTGGGCGTCATGTGAAAAGCTGGCCGCTGCTGGCTAACCCTGGACCAGGAGATTTTCACCTCGTATAGCGACACAAAGGAAGCAGCCTGAGGTTTTCACCAGTGATTTCCTTAAATGGAAATAAAACAACCAGGACACCCTGCGCCTTTCGGGGACTAACACTGCAAATAGGCTCCTTAAATAAACTGAAGGTAATTGATCTGCATTAAAACTTTCCTGCCTCACACCTGCTTGTGAAAGAAAGAAAAAAAAAAGAAAAACAAAAAACTTTTGTGTCATCCTCAGCTCTGGGCCCCCAGAGCTTCTTCAGTACTTGGTGTCTGTAGCCAGCGTCTCACACTTATGGATCACCTGGGAATCTTGTCAAAATGCAACTTCCGGTGAAACTGACCTCGTTGTCTGAGGTGTCACCTGAAGTTCTTGGTCCACAGCCAAAGAAATCAAGGACATGGACTCTCCAAAGGGGGCACTAGAGCAGAAGTTAATAAGCGAGAGGACTGGCCAGAACACTCAGGGCAGCCCTTCTTACCAGTGGTGCTGCAGGCACTCCCCCTGCGCAAACCTCCTTGTCTGAGTACTTCCAAGAAGGGAGAGGACTGTGCCCACTGGGTCCCATTGTATGTCTGTCTGTCACACAGGAGCCCCCTTTCCGTCTTAGAACTTCCCTTCATTATCTGTGTTTGCAGCCTGATCTCCTTTGCTAAAAGAGAAATGACCTGTTGGGCTGCTTTTTGTTAGAAGGGAATCCTACCGAGGACCCCTGCCCTAACTTCCTGCCTAGTTGATTTCTCTCACTCTCCTCTCACACCAGGTCAGTAGGTCCGCAGTGGGGCCTAATAGTTTGTCTTTTTAACAAGCTCCTAGATAATACCGATGCTCTAGGTCCCAGGACCTGCCTTTGAAGTAGCAACGTGTTAGGTGGTTCCCAATGCCTTAGCAAAACAATAAAAACATTCGGGATGCCGAGGCGGGTGGATCACGAGATCAAGAGATCGAGACCATCCTGGCCAACATGGTGAAACCCCGTCTCTACTAAAGATACAAAAAATTAGCTGGGCATGGTGGCACGTGCCTGTAATCCCAGCTACTTGGGAGGCTGAGGCAGGAGAATTGCCTGAACCCAGGAGGTGGAGGTTGCGGTGAGCCGAGTTCTCGCCATTGCACTCCAGCCTGGGTAACAAGAGTAAAACTCCGTCTCAAAAACAAACAAACAAACAAACAAAAAATTAGCTGGGCATGGTGGTGTGTACCTGTAGTCCCAGCTACTCAGGACGCTGAGGCAGGAGAATTGCTTGAACCTGGGAGGCAGAGGTTGCAGTGAGCCGAGATCGTTCCACTGCACTCCAGCCTGGCGCCTGGCAACAGAGTGAGAATCTGTCTCAAAAAAAAAAAAGATGATTTGGGACCTCACTCTCTTCAAGATAATCATACTTTTAGTATCCATTGGTTGTGAAAACATACTGAAAATTGCCAGGCATTCAAAAAAGATTTTACATGAGCCTACATTTCTATAGGTATGATATCTGCCTACATTTTGGCTCCTTTTCACAGAACACTGAAGGGCTGGGTGTTACAATTTAGTCACGGTTGAGGCCATCTGCCTCTCAGTTGTCCTTAAATGCACTTCAGTGTCAGCGCCTCCACCGGAACTGAAGGCTAGGAGGGTCTCTACGGCAGGTATCACACGAGAAGTATTTGGATTCTCAAGATGGCTTTTGGTTCATTTACTTCCTCAATAGGTTCTGGTGGATCTAGGTTCTTAGATCACAGGGGCTGCTAAGTTCTGCAAACTACAGAATGAAGGCTTTTGTGGTGGTTATTGTTCAAGTAGTCTTTTAAGCATAAGATGGCTGCTATTCCGTAGTGTTTGAACATCTTGACGAGGCTCTTTGCTGTCAGGTAGGTGCTCTTGAGTGATGAAGGATGATGAAACTGGCTTGTTTTCTTTGGCCAAGATTTATTATCTTCTGCTGTGCCACGAAGACTTCCTGAACACTGATCTGAGGAATGTGAACAAATCACTGTCCACAGACCAACATGCGTAGATTGTGGGTCCCATTACAAAATAACACCGAACCTTTGGCTAAAAAAATTATTAAGAATTGGCTGGGCGCGGTGGCTCATGCCTGTAATCCCAGCACTTTGGGAGGCCGAGGCGGGTGGATCACGAGGTCAAGAGATCGAGACCATCCTGGTCAACATGGTGAAACCCCGTCTCTACTAAAAGTACAAAAAATTAGCTGGGCATGGTGGCCCGTGCCTGTAATCCCAGCTACTCAGGAGGCTGAGGCAGGAGAATTGCCTGAACCCAGGAGGCGGAGGTTGCAGTGAGCCGAGATCGCGCCATTGCACTCCAGCCTGGGTAACAAGAGCGAAACTCCGTCTCAAAAAAAAAAAAAATATTAACGGTTAGTTCAAGTGACCTTCCTCTTTGCTATGCTGGTTAGATGCAGTGGTAGCCAAAGTGATCGCTTGACCGTTCGCAAGTGCAGACATCCGAGAAATGACACTGAGTGAGCATTTTGTTTGTAATTGGCCTTTCAAAGGGGGACGCCAGCGCTGAAGCCACAGAGCAGATCTTGCTGAATTATGTCAAAGCCACACGGGCTTTCATGCTTTTTTTTAATCTCAAAAATTTGTCTCCATACAGCGCTTAGAATGTATGTGGTAGGTGGCCCGTCCAGAGATGGGAACACTGATCTATTCACGTGACTTGTGGTTTTCATATTATGTCTTTCATTGTTTGCTGCTTAATGTGTGCTCGTTTTAACATACTTGGTACACTGGGGGGCTTTCTGCAGCTTATTTCTACCTGAATATTCCTCGTATATTTCACTAGAGGGCGATGTCTGCAGTACCTAAACTCGGCTTGGCTTTTGCGGTTCTCACTAGAAGATTTTGCCTGTCTGAGCTTTGGGAAGGGTCTTCTGCCTTTTAAGGGTCAATCAAAACGAGTGTTGCTGGGAGAAAATTGCGAAGTGGTTTGTGATTCAGATCTATTACCTGTCACTAGGCTCTGCCTGTGCCCTGTGCAGTGAGAATGGTTCCCTCAGGCCCGTGGCTCTTTTCCTCAGACCACTGGCCTTGATTCCAAGGTCCAATTCATTCACGAACTGATTAATAAATAACACAAACACTTAGGAAACTCCTTCACCTCCAAACTAGAACGTTGCTCGCGGTGATGAGCCCTCTGCCTCACCCTCGGCCTTCCCCTCGGAGAAAACTGCCTGGCTTTGCGATGTTCATGATCTGTTTAAGGAGTTTTATCTCACACACATATATTGATGCATAAACAACATCATGTTCCATTCCCTTGAGTTTGAATCTATAAAAAGAAATAATGTTGTCTATTGTCTTTGGAGAATTGCTTTTTTGAGTCAGCAGTTTCTGAGACTCGCCATGTCCTGACGTCTGCCGTCCTTACCCGATTTTCCCTGCTGAGAGAGTGAGCGGCCTCCCCATTGCGTGAGTATCTTACTGCTCAGGCCCCAGTGCTCTGCCCATCCTGTTGAGCACCTGAGTTGTTTGCATATTTTTCCCATCACAGATGTTGCTGCTGTGCACATTGTTAGACAGGTCTCCGGGACCTGCACAAGAATCTCTCTTGGATGTTTTCAGTTGAAATTGAGTGAATGTACAACTCATTAAGACAATGGCGAATCGTTTCCCAAACAATTGTATTATTTTACACCCCTTTTCTGCTAAATATCCTATTTATCTACATCCTTTCCAACACTCGGTTAGACGAAAATTTTTGTTGTTTGTTTTTAATAGATATTTAATAATTGCCCATCTTTTTTGGGGGGGAAGGAAGGGAGGAAGGCAGGAAGGGAGGGAAGGAGGAAGGGAGGGAGGAAGGAAGGGATGAAGGAAGGAAGGAAGGGAGGGAGGGAGGGAGGGAAGGGAGGGAAGGAAGGGAAGGAAATCAAGCAATGAGAGAGACATTGCCGACCTGGATCTAGAGGTTTA
>JAPYYA010005067.1:0-11145 GCA_028533165.1 Leontopithecus rosalia | reverse complement strand
TAGAGGTGCTGAGATTTATAACAGAATGAACTGAGTTTTTCGCAAATGCAAGAAGACTGTCCACATAAGTCCTTGAGAACTTGGGGAACAGAATAAGCAGATAAAAAGAGGAAGCTCAGGTGTTTGTGCTTCGGTCCACTGAATGAAATAAGCTATGATGAAGCTGCTGCTGCTTCCAGGGCTGAAATACACGCCCCGGGCAGTGACCCCAGCAGCAGGGCCACTGGGCACTTGCACATGCCCGGAGGACAGGCTCTCCCTGCACACTGCTGCTGCTGCTGGGGGCCTAGGGGATCACTCACCCTGCCCACCACAGCCAGCACCTATGTGAGCCCCTGGAGTCTCTGCTATATTGGCCTTACAAGAAATGCTTTACAGAGTCTGATACCTGGGTGCACAAGGACGATCTCTATCATCATGAAAACACATAAAAGTATAAACTTACAGCAGCACAGCAAACACAAAAAATGAGGAAGAAAAAAGATGCAAATGTTACCACTGCAAGAAACACCAAGCTGCAGTGTTAAAGAATAAGAGAAAAGAATGGGACACGGGATATCCAAAACAAAAAGAAAACAACCAACAAAATGACAGCAATAAGTCCTTGTGTATCAACAGTAACCTGAATGCAAACAGGTGGAATTTTCCACTTAGAAGATGTATACCGGCTGAATGGAAAAAAACCCAGATTCCACCAAAAACTCAGAGATCTGACAAATACATTCAGTACAGTTGGAAGATACAAAATCAATACAGGAAAATCAGTCGCATTTCTATGCCCCAATAAGGAACTAGCTAAGAAAGAAACCAAGAAGGCAATCCCATGCACAATAGCTACAAAAATCCACATAAATAAATTTCACCAAGGAGGTAAAAGACTTCTGCAAGGAAAACTACAAGACACCCATGAAAGGAATTGAAGAGGACACAAACAAGTGGGAAGACCTTCCATGCTCACGAATTGGAAGAATTTATATTGTTAAAATGACCATACTATCCAAAGCAATCTACCGACTCAGTGTAATCACTATTAAAATATCAATGTCATTTTTTCACAGAAATGGAAAAACAATCCTAAAATTAGTATGAAACCAAAAAGAGCTTGAATAGCCAACGCAACCTTCAGGAAAAAGAATAAAGCTGGAATCATCACATTACCTGACTTTAAAATATATCACAAGGTTATACGAACCAAAATGGCATGGCATTGGTATAAAAACAGACACAGACCAATGGAATAGAATAGAGAACCCAGAAACACAACCACTTATTTGTAGCCTACTGATTTTCAATGAAAGTGCTAGGAAAGAACAGCCTTTTCAATAAATGATGCTAGGAAAACTGGCTATTCATATGCAGAAGAATAAAACTAGGCCCCGATCTCTCACTGAATTAAAACGATAAACTAAATTGTATTAAAGACTTATAAACATAAGACTCAAAATTTTAAAACGAATATAAGAAAACACAGGGAAAACCCTCCAGGACATTGTCAGAGGAGATTTTATGGCTAACGCCTTAAAAGCACTGGCAACAGAAACACGAATAGACAAATAGAGCTATATCAAACTAAAAAGCTTCTGCACAGCAAGGAAACCATCAGCAGAGTGAAGAGTCAACCTGTTTGATGGGATAAAATTCATTCAACAAGGGACTAATATTCAGAATATACAAGGAACTCAACCGCAACAAAAATTCCCATTAAAATGGGCCAAAGACATGGATATGTATATCTCAAAAGAACACATGCAAGTGTGACCAGTGTGTACGTGGAGAAATGCTCAACATCACTAATGATGGGGAAACGCAAATCAAAATTGCAATGAGATAGCATCTTACCCTGGTTAGAATGGGTAAGTAAGACAAAAAGTAGCAGATGCTGCTGAGGATGTGAAGAAAGGGGAATACTTGTTCACTGCTGGTTGGAATGTAAATTAGTACAGCCATTATTGAAAACAGTATGGAGGGTCTCCAAAAAACTAAAAATAGAACTACCATATAATTGAGCAATTTCACTGCTGCGTATATATATAAAAGAAAATCAATGTTTTGGAGAGATACCTGCACTCTCATATTTATTTCAGCACTGTTCACAATAGCTAAGATGGGGTATCAACCTAAGTGTCCATCAATGGATAAAAGAGTACAGAGGCCAGGCGCGGTGGCTCACGCCTGTAATCCCAGCACTTTGGGAGGCTGAGGCAGGTGGATCATGAGGTCAAGAGATCGAAAGCATCCTGGTCAACATGGTGAAACCCCGTCTCTATTAAAAATACAAAAAATTAGCTGGGCATGGTGGTGCGTGCCTGTAATCCCAGCTACTCAGGAGTCTGAGGCAGGAGAATTGCCTGAACCCAGGAGGCAGAGGTTGCAGTGAGCCGAGATCGTGCCATTGCACTCCAGCCTGGGTAATGAGCGAAACTCTGTCTCAAAAAAAAAAAAAAGAGTACAGAAAATGTGGTATATATATGTAATGGAATACTATTCAGCCATAAAAAACAATGAAATCCCATCATTTTCAGCAACATAGATGGAATTGGAGGTTATTATGTTACAGAAATAAGCCAGGCACAGAAAGACAAATATCATGTGTCCTCATTCATATGTAGGAGCTAAAAACGTGGACCTCATGGAGGTAGAGAGGAGAATGGTGGTTACCAGAGACTGGGAAGGATCAGTGGGACGAGGAGGAGGTGAGAGAGGTTGGTTAACATACACAAAAATACCATTGGATAGGCCAGATGTGGTGGTTTGAGCTTGTAATCCCAGCACTTTGAGGAGAGGGAGGCAGAGCACCTGAGATGAGGCGTTTGAGACCAGCCTAGATAACATGGTAAAACCCCATCTCTAGCAAAAGTACAAAAATTAGCTGGGCGTGGTGGCATGTGCTTGTAATCCCAGTTCCTTGGGAGGCTGAGGCAGGAGAATTGCTTGAACCCAGGAGGCGGAGGCTGAAGTGAGCCAAGATTGCACCACTGCACTCCAGCCTGGATGATAGAGCAAGACTTTATCTCAAAAAAACAAAAATACAGTTGGATAGAAGGAATAAGTTCTGGTGTTTAGTAGCACAATATGATGACTGCAGTTAACAGTAATTTATCGTATATTTCAAAATAACAGAAGAGAAGATTGGAAATGTTCCCAGGCCAAAGAAATGATAACTTTTGAGGTGATAGATATTTTAACTACCCTGATTTGATGATTACACATTCTAGACATGTATCAAAATATCACGTGTGCCCCATAAATACGTGAATGTAAAATTATTATGTACCCACAGAAATAGCACATTAAAAATTAGGTTATTTATGAAAGAGTCTGTGAATGGGAAGGTCACACCTCCAGTCAGACCTTGGCCATCTTCCTTGTCATGCAAACGTTCTTAGTGTCCCATCTTGTTTGGGTTCTAGAATAAGTCAGCTTTTCCACTCCCTCCCTACAATTTTTGGATTTTCTCTATTCTTTTTAAATTTTTGCTTGCAAAGCCACCAATTCTCTGACCTAACCTCTTTTCTCTAATTAATCAATGAAGGGAGCTAATAGTAGCCAACAGAGTCTTAATACTCAATTTTGCAATCTGTCACCCTGGAGCTGTAGGCTGAACAGGCAGGGACTCTGCCTCTCAGTTTTAAACAGCTGATTTAGTAAGGCATGATAAGGATGTGCAGCCCTCCAGCCTGACGCCAGGTTTCCTGCTAGCTGCCTCCCTTCTTCTAGGCAAGTTTTTTATTTTATTTTATTTTTCTGAGATAGAATTTCATTTTGTCATCTAGGCTGGCGTATAGTGGTATGATTTCGGCTCATTGCAGCCTCCACCTCTGCAGGCTCAGGTGATCCTCCCACCTCAGCCTCCCTGGTAGCTGGGACTACAGGCATGTGCCTTCATGCTTGGCTTATTTTTAATTTTTTTTTTTTTTGCTAGAGATGGAGTTTTGCTATGTTGCCCAGGCTGATCTTGAATTAGTGGGTTCAAGCGATCCTCCTGCCTGAGCCTCCCAAAGTGCTGGGATTACAGGCAGGAACCACGTAATATTTTTTGTTACAGCTTCACACCTCTTCAAGGTACTGTCTGACTTACTCACATTACTCAATGAACAGAACTGGTAACAGGTCTGCATGTGATGGTGCTGGGAGGCAAAGGAAGGAGAGACACAGGTATGGCTGAGTTCTAGCCGTCTTTCTCAGACTCCTTACCTTTGATAGTGACAGTGTAAAATCTAATGTTAATGAAATATTAGCAAATGGGATCCAACCATGTATAAAAATAATATACCCATTGGGATTTATCCCAGGTATGCAAATGCGATGGCTGATTTTACTTGTCAGCTTGGCTAGGTCTTGGAGCCCAGTATTTGGTCAGACATCAATCTGGATGTTGTGAAGGTATTTTTTTTAGACAGAATTAACATTTAAGTTGTTAGGCTTACATAAAGCAGATCATCCTCCAAAATGTAGGTGGTCCTCATCAAATCAGTTGAAGACTGTAAGAAAAGACAGACTGAGGTTCCCTGAGAAAGATGGAATTGTGCCTCCAGATTGTCTTTGGACTCAAGCTGGAACATCAGCTTTTTCCTAGGTCGGCTTTCCCCACTGCAGATTTCGATTGTGGACTTGCCAGCCTGCACACCCATGTAAGCCAATTCCTTAAAGTTCTCTCTCTCTCTCTCTCTCACACACACACACACACACACACACACACACACACACCCCTATCATATTGCTTCTGTTTATCTGGAGAACTCTCAGTAATACAAGCAAGGCTGATTGGACTTCAAAATCAATTAATATAAGCTTTCCCCTTAAAAGCAAATTAATATAATTCATCTCTTCAAAAGTTTAAAGAAAACTCATGTGGTCCTAGCAATAGATAACAAAAAAGCATTTGACAAAATACAACTCCATTTATTATAAAAACTCTCAGCAAACTTTGAATAAAGCGGAATAGCCTCAAATTGGTAAAGGACAGCTATCAAAAACCTACTGCTAACACCACACTTCCTGGTGAGAAGCGGCATGTTATTCCCCTGAGGTTGGGAACAGGTGGGTAGGTCCCCTTCCACTCCCATTCAACAGCATGCTGGAAGTCTGGCTAATGCATTCATCATGAAAAGCACGTGTAAGATACACAGACTGGAGAACAAAGGAAGCTGCATTTGTCATCATATGACGTGATGTCTGTGCAGAAAATCCCAAATAATCAACAAAAACCCCTCCTGGAACTAGTGATTACAGCACTGATGTAATGTGGGCATTTGCTCCCGCCCAAATCTCACGTTGAAATGTGACCCCCAATGCCGGAGGTGGGGCCTGCTGAGAGGTATGTAAGTCACGGGGGCGGATCCTCATGAATGGCTTGGGCCAGACCTTTGATGATGAGTGAGCTCTTGCTCGGAGTTCAGATCTAGTCGTTAGAAGCGTGTGGCACCAACCCAAATGCCCATCGATGATCGACTGGACTGGGAAAATGTGGCACATATACACCATGGAATATTATGCAGCAATCAAAAATGATGAGTTCGTGTCCTTTGTAGGGACATGGATGAATCTGGAGAACATCATTCTCAGCAAACTGACACAAGAACAGAAAATGAAACACCGTATATTCTCACTCATAGGCTGGTGATGAACAGTGAGAACACATGGACACAGGGAGGGGAGTACTACACACTGGGGTCTATTGGGGGAAATAGGGGAGGGTCAGCGTGGGGGGAGCTGGGGAGGGATGGCAGGGGGAGAAATGCCAAATGTGGGTGAAGGGGTAGAAGGCAGCAAAACACACGGCCACGTGTGTACCTATGCAACTATCTTGCATGTTCTGCACATGTACCCCCAAAACCTAAAACGCAATAAAAAGAAAAAAAAGGAAGTGTGTGGCACCTCCCCCTGCAGAATCTCTCTCCTGCTTCTGCTTCAGTATTTCTTGACAGCAACGTGAGAATGACCTAACAGCACATTTAAGGATGTTAAGTTTAACAGACAAAAGCCAATGTTTTCTTATATACCAGCAATGAGCGATTGGGATTTAAAGTGGAAAACCTAATGCCATTTACATTAGCACCAGAAATTGAAATACTTGGGTATAAATCTAATAAAACATACAAGATATATGTGAGGAAAACTGTAAAATTCTGCTAAAAGAAACCAAAGATCGAAGCCAGTCGAGAGATAGTCCACGTTCATGAATAGAAAGACGATATTCTAGACTTAACACAATCCTAATCAAATTCCCACCATATTATTTTGGGGATGTTGGCAAACTGATTCTACGGTTTATATGGAAAGGAAAAAGACTCAGAAGAGGCAGCGCAGTTTTGAAGAACAAAGTTAGGGGATTGACTCTCTCGACTCTTCCCAACATCTGCGCAAGAGTTTCTGTAAAGCCACACAAATCAGGGCAGTGCAGAACTGCTGAAAGGATAGACAAATCGATAGAACAAAATTGTCTGAAAATAGACCCCCATAAACACAGTCAACTGATCTCCAACAAAGGAGCAAAGGCAATGGAGAAAGGGTCATCTTTTTACTAAATGGCACCAAAGCAAAAAAAAAAATAGAATCTAGACACAGACCTTATGCTTTTCACAAAAATTACTCACAGTGGATCACAGACCCAAATGTAAACCACAAACCATGAAACTTTTAGAAGATAACAGGAGAAAATCCAGATGATCTTCGGTTTGGCAATGAGGTTTTAGATATAACACCAAAAGCACAATTTGTAATCAAGAAAAATTCATTACCTGAGCTTTATTAAAATGAAAATAAGTCTGCATGTGAAAGACACTATCAAGAGAATGAAAAAGGCAGGCCACAGACTGAGAGAAAATATATATCTGATAAACGACTTGTATCTAAAACACTTAAAGAACCATTATTGAATTTCAACAATAAAAAGACAAACAGCCCAATTTAAACGTGGGCAAAAGATCTGAATGGACACCTCACCAAAGAAGGCTTGCAGATGGCAAATAAGCACAGGAAAATATGCTCCACGTGAGGTGCCACTGGGAGGGCAAATGAAAACAGCAATGAGCTACCAGTACCAGATACAGGATGGAGAAAATCCCAAACAAAACAGAAAGCCCTCAATGTGAAATGCTGTGGAGGATGTGGGGCAAAAAGAACTCTTTCGTTGCTGGTGGTTTTTAAAAGATAAATCTAATTGCCATACAACCATACTCCTAGGTATTTATTCAAATGAGTGAAAACTTATGTCCACACAGAAATCTGCACATGAGTTTTTATAGCAGCTTGGTTTGCAATTGCCAAAACTTGAAAGCCAGTAAGATACCATTCACAGGCGAATGGATCAGTTAACTGTGGTACATCCAGACAGTGGAATATTATTCAGCAATAAAAAGGGAGCTATCAAGTCTAGCCATGGTGGCTCACACCTGCAATCCCAGCACTTTGGGAGGTTGAGGCAGGAGGATCACTTGAGCCCAAGAGTTCTATATCAGCCTGGGCGATATAGCCAGATACCATTTCTACAAAAAATTTAAAAATGGGCATAATGGTGGTGCCTGTAATCCCAGCTGTGTAGGAGGCTAAGGCAAGAGGATTGCTTGAGCCTGGGAGATTGAGGCTATAGTGAAACATGGTCACACCACTGCACTCCAGCCTGGGTGACAGAGTGAGACCCTATTTAAAAAAAACCCAAAAAACAAAACAAACAAAAAAGAGCTATTAAACCACAAACCACCTGGAGGAATCTTATGTACATGCCTCTAAGTGAGAGAAGCCAGTTGGAGAAGGGTAAATACTGTATGCTTCCAAACTATATGATATTTGGAAAGGAAAAACTACAGAGAGAGTAGAAAGGTCAGCAGTTGCCAGGGTTTGGGGTGAGGGGTGAGGAATGAATAGTGAAATACGGGGTTACTGTTCTGTATAAAACTGCCATGGTGGATATGTGACATTGCACATTTGTCAAAACTCATGAACTATACAACACAAGTAGTGAATGCTAATGTAAACTATGGATTTCAGTGAATGATAAGGTATCCATATCGGCTATCATTTGTAACA
The DNA here is from genome assembly GCA_028533165.1 of Leontopithecus rosalia. Taxonomy (NCBI): domain Eukaryota; kingdom Metazoa; phylum Chordata; class Mammalia; order Primates; family Cebidae; genus Leontopithecus; species Leontopithecus rosalia. The sequence continues at coordinate 3,117 of JAPYYA010005067.1, read as the reverse complement.
ATGTGCCACACTGGTGCACAATGACAGTAGGTGACACTGTGTGTGTATAGAGAGGCACTGGGTATGTAAAAAGTCTAAGCCCTTTTTGTTCAATTTGTCTGTAAACCTAGCACTGTTCTAAAAAAAAAGAAAATCAATTAAACAAACAAAAACAAAAAAAATCGTCATGTTAGACACAAAAAGGAAAGGAGAACCATGGACAGCAGCTTGGATACCACGTATCTGCCCAAGGCAGCACCGTGGACAGCAGCCGACTGTCCTGGGTGTTCCTAACAGACAAATATGGAACAGCGGTTGACCATGTGGTCAAGGTGGCATCAGGAACAGGAAAACAGCCTTACTTGTGGGAGGTTTTTTTTTTAAATTTTTTGAGACGGAGTTTCACTCTCTCGTTACCCAGACTGGAGTGCAATGGCGCGATCTCCGCTCACTGCAACCTCCGCCTCCTGGGTTCAAGCAATTCTCCTGCCTCAGCCTCCCGAGTAGCTGGGACTACAGGCACACGCCACCACACCCAGCTAATTTTTGTATTTTTAGTAGAGACGGGGTTTCACCACTTTGGCCAGGATGGTCTGGATCTCTTGACCTTGTGATCTGCCTGCTTCAGCCTCCCAAAGTTCTGGGATTACAGGTGTGAGCCACCGTGCCCGGCCACTTAGAGGAGTTTTTATATTTGGGAGGCCAAGATGGGTGAATTGCTTGAGCTCAGAAGTTTGAGACAAGCTTGGGCAACATGGCAAAACCCCATCTCTACAAAGAAATGGAATCTCCCCTGCCCAAAAAAGAAAAAAATTAGCTGGGTATGGTGGTGTGCACCTGTAGTCCCATCTGCTTGGTGGGCTGAGGTGGGAGGATGGCTTGTACTCAGGAGGTCGACAGTGCAGTGAGCCATGTTGGTACCACTGCACTCAGCCTAAGACCCTGTCTCAAATAAAGGAAGTATTCTGGATAATAACCCCATGACATCATGTATCTTAAGGTAATGGGCTACACCCATCTTTGTAACTTAGGCACCTGGTACAAGGTCCTGGCATCATATTCCATGCACGCCTCAACCGTGAGTGCCCCACAGAGAGGACTGGATTGACCCAGAGTGAGCAGTTGGCATTCCAGGATGGTCCCTTAATTTTATTTGAAGTTGTGTGTATGTTAGCCAGTTCTTTTTGTCACCCTCACACTCCCCTGACCATTTAACGTAAGATGTGCTAGTGGTTTACTATGTATCTCAGTACGTGAGTTGCAGGATATCCAAGACTGAGTGTTACTCATCCTGAAGACGAAAGAACATCACCAAGACTGAGTGTTACTCATCATGAAGAGGAAAGAACATCACCAAGACTGAGTGTTACTCATCCTGAAGAGGAAAGAACATCACCAAGACTGAGTGTTACTCATCATGAAGAGGAAAGAACATCACCAAGACTGAGTGTTACTCATCATGAAGAGGAAAGAACATCACCGAAAGACTGTTAAAGTCCTACGCTGGATTTAGTCTCCTTCTTTAAGAAGGGAGCATTGGCATGCTTCAGGTTATATGTGGGGTGATTTCAGCACATTAGATGAAGGACAATTTGGCTGTTGTTTTTTTATTTGGAAGCTGTAAATGATCCCAGAAGGCATGTCTGGTTGACAATGAGTGGATTGGGGTGATTCTGATCTGTCACCTTAGCTAAACTCTAATTTCTTACAATTCCTTTCCCTGTGTGGTCCCTGACTGGGGTTGATCATAAGAGAATGTTACAGTGTTTGGGAGGCGGAAATGAAGCAGCAGTGCTTATGCCTGGAAGGTTGGTGCAGGGCCCTCACGGCTGAGTTCCTGCGCTGCTGTGACCTGCACATACACCTTGTTAACTTGGAGGAGCTTCTTTTCCGGCTCCCACCAGATCTCCTTCAGGTCTTCTGAGTCCTGGGCCAGGCAGATGTGCAGCTCCGTGCTGAAGGCCACCGGCCTCTTCCACAGGTGTGAGAGATGCAGCTTCCAAGCTTTCCTCCGGGGTTTGTTTTGTTTGTGGGTTCTGGTTTGTGCTTGCTTTCCGTTGCTTTTTAGCCAACTTTCCTGCCTGACTTTTTGCCTTGATGCCTTACCCCACTTTTACACCCTCCACCAGATGTAGGGGCAAGAGCCTTCCGTGGACCTCACCGGGGCCTCCTTTGTAGTCTCTGGCCGGAGACTTTTCTCTGATTCTACAGTGGGCTCTTTCAGATTTTAGGCTTCTCCCACAGTTGTGCAAAGCCGAGTCTCTGCCATAAATCCTTTATCTCATACGACTCACTGTAGTCCTGCACCCACGGCGGAGCCCTGCCTGACACGCTGTATGGACTGTCTGGTGTATACATGCAAGGAAGGCTCTCCAGTTCATGTCCACCAGGGCAAGTGCCTGGTGACAGAGTACAGAAACATGCCACATTTGAAGACAGTGATAAACTTTTCTAAAGCGACTTTTCCAATTTGACTTTCCACCAGCAATGCATGAAAGATTCTGTGAGTCTACGACCTAATGCTTATGGTCCAACTTCTTAATTTTTGCCAATATCATGTTGCTAAAATGATTTCTCAAATATTCTGCTCTTGATTTGTTTTTTTTTTTCCTGATTGTTAGTGAAGCTGACATCTTTTAAAATATTTACTGGCCTTACATATTCTCTCTGAAATACCTGTTCATGTCTTCTGGTCTTTATTTTTAACTGATTGATTGATTGTTTGAGACAGGCTCTGACTCTGTCACCCAGGCTGGAGTGCAGTGGCACAATCACGGCTCACTGTACCCTCGACCTCCTGGGTTCAAGCGATCCTCCCACCTCAGACTTCCAAGCAGCTGAGACTATGGGCGTGTGCCACTATGCCAGCCAATTTTTGTATTTTTTGTAGAGATGGGTTTTGCCATGTTGCCCAGGATGTTGCCCTTTATTTCTTTTTATTTTTTGAGACGGAGTTTCGCTCTTGTTACCCAGGCTGGAGTGCAATGGCGCGATCTCGGCTCACTGCAACCTCCGCCTCCTGGGTTCAGGCAATTCTCCTGCCTCAGCCTCCTGAGTAGCTGGGATTACAGGCACGCGCCACCATGCCCAGCTAATTTTTTGTATTTTTAGTAGAGACGGGGTTTCACCATGTTGACC
>JAPYYA010005066.1:0-11148 GCA_028533165.1 Leontopithecus rosalia | reverse complement strand
GATTGCACTATGATCTGAGAGACTGTTGTGATTTCAGTTGTTTTGCATTTGCTGAGGAGTGCTTTACTTCTAATTATATGATCAATTTTAGAGTAGGTGTGATGTGGTGCTGAGAAGAATGTATATTCTGTGGATTTGGGGTGGAGAGTTCTGTAAATGTCTATCAGGTTTGCTTGTTCCAGGTCTGAGTTCAAGTCCTGGGTTTCCTTGTTAATTTTCTGTCTGGTTGATCTGTCTAATATTGACAGCGGAGTGTTAAAGTCTCCCACTATCATTGTGTGGTAGTCTAAGTCTCCTTTTAAGTCATTAAGGACTTGCCTTGTATATCTGGCTGCTCCTGTATTGGGTCCATAAATATTTAGGATCATTAGCTCTTCTTGTTGTATTGATCCTTTTACCATTATGTAATGTCCTTCTTTGTCTCTTTTGATCTTTGTTGTTTTAAAGTCTATTTTATCAGAGATGAACATTTCAACTCCTGCTTTTTTTTGCTCTCCATTTGCTAGGTAGATCTTCCGCCATCCCTTTATTTTGAGCCTTTGTGTATCCTTGCATGTGAGATGGGTTTCCTGGATACAGCACACTGATGGATTTTGGCTTTTTATCCAATTTGCCAGTCTGTGTCTTTTGATTGGTGCATTTAGCCCATTTACATTTAGGGTTAATATTGTTATGTGTGAATTTGATACTGCCATTTTGATGCTAGCTGGCTGTTTTCCCTATTAGTTGATGCAGATTCTTCATTTTGTTGATGCTTTTTAGCATTTGATATGTTTTTGGAATGGCTGGTGCTGATTGTTCCTTTCTATGTATAGTGCCTCTTTCAGGAGCTCTTGTAAATCAGGACTGGTGCTGACAAAATCTGAGTACTTGCTTGTTCCAAAAGAATTTTATTTTTCTTTCACCTATGAAGCTCAGTTTGGCTGGATATGAAATTCTGGGTTGAAAGTTCTTTTCTTTAAGGATGTTGAATACTGGCCCCCACTCTCTTCTGGCTTGTAGCATTTCTGCCAAGAGATCTGCTGTGAGTCTGATGGGCTTCCCTTTGTGGGTGACCCAACCTTTCTCTCTGGCTGCCCTTAGGATTTTCTCCTTCATTTCAACCCTGGTGAATCTGACGATTATGTGCCTTGGGGTTGCTCTTCTTGAGGAATATCTCTGTGGTGTTCTCTGTATTTCCTGGATTTTGGTGTGGCCTGCCTTGCTAGGTTGGGGAACTTTTCCTGGATAATTTCCTGAAGAGTATTTTCCAGCTTGGATTCATTCTCTTCAACACATTCTGGTACACCTATCTAACATAGGTTAGGTCTCTTCACATAGTCCCACATTTCTTGGAGACTTTGTTCATTCGTTTTTGCACTCTTTTCTCTAATTTTGGCTTCTCATTTTATTTCGTTGAGTTGATCTTCGACTTCTGCTATCCTTTCTTTTGCTTGGTCAATTCAGCTGTTTATACTTGTGCATGCTTCACAAAGTTCTCATGTTGTATTTTTCAGTTCCTTCAATTCATTCATATTCCTCTCTAAGTTGTCCATTCTTGTTATCATTTCCTCAAATCTTTTTTCAAGGTTCTTGGTTTCTTTGCACTGATTTAAAACATGTTCTTTTAGCTCACAGAAGTTTCTCATTACCCACCTTCTGAAGTCTGATTCCATCATTTTATCACTCTCATTCTCCATCCATCTTTGTTCTCTTGCTGGTGAGGAGTTTTGGTCCTTTGTAGGCCGTGAGGTGTTCTGGTTTTGGGTGTTTTCCTCCTTTTGCACTGGTTTCTTTCCATCTTTGTGAATTTATCCACCTGTCATCTGAGTAGTTGCTGATTTTTCGATTTGGTCTCTGAATAGAGGCCCAGATTGTTGATGATGAAGTATTTCTGTTTCTTAGTTTTTCTTCTAACAGTAAGGAAAGGCTGCTGAGGTGTACTCCGGGCCCTGCTTGTCTGGGGTACACCTGTAGCAGCTGCGGAACAGTGAGGGATGCTACCAGTTTCTTCTTCTATCTTTGTCCCAGAATGATGCCCACTAAATGTCAGTCTGATCAGTCCTTTTTGAGGTGATTCTTTGGGTATATGGGGGTCAGGGAGTTGCTTGAGGAGACAGTCTGTACTTTATAGGAGCTCAAGTGCTGTTCTGTGAGCTCCATTGTTCATTCAGTGTTGCTAGTCAACACTGTTTAAGTTGTTGCAGCAGAACTCATGAAACCCCATTTTTCTCTCAGATGCTCTGTCTCAGGGAGTTAGGGCTTTATTTATGAGTATTCGTTGTGCTGTCCTGCCCAGCTAGGAGGCAGTCTAGTCACTATTTGGCTGCCAAGTCTCCGCCCTGCTGGAGTGAGGTCCACCCTTTTTCTGTGGGCTCCATCCTGCTGTTTTGGGCTCCGCCCTACTGATGTAGGCTCCGCCCTGTTGACATGGGCTCTGCCCTGTTGGCGGAGTCTCTCTGTTATGGCGGGTTGCCTTTGCAATGGCTTGCTGCGTCAGCAATGGGCGAGTACCTCAGTAGGGGCAGAAGCTCTTGGCAATGGCGGACGCCCCTCCCCCACCAAGCTGCACAGCTGTGGGTTCAGCTGTGCCCGCAGTGAAACTCTCAACCCTGAGTGCTCCGAATCACCGTTTTGCTTGTCCCTGTGGGGGTGGGACCCACTGACCCTGATCACTTGGCTCCCTGCCTCCGAGCCTTTTTGCTTTTTTTTTTTTAAAAGTTGTAGGGTTGACTCTCTCCCAGACGCCTCAGCTGCCAGCTGAAAGGTCACTGGGATCTGTGTGATTTCCCGTGCAGCAGCCCGCTACGCTGGCTCACAGTTCACCTCCCAGAAATCTCCTGGTCTGGCTCACCATCCAAATCCCGTTGAATCAGATGACCATGGCAATCTGCCCTCCCAAATCTCAAATTGCCAATTTAACAGGGCACCCAGACCCGTGCATTTTGTGCACTGTGCTGCTGTGCTGCGGCGCCGGATGCCTGGCCATGCCAGTGGAGACCACTGCACTGGCGTACTGTGTCCCTCATATACCTGGGCTTTTCCCCGCTCTGTTGGCTATAAAGATCCGTCGGAGATGGGGTGTGAACTCACCCTCTGTGTCTTGACTGAGAGCTGCAATCCTGAGTTGCTTCTACAGCACCATCTTCCCCAGCTTCCAATCAACAGACACTTTTCAAAAGAAGACATTTATGCAGCCAACAAGCATATGAAAAAATGCTAATCATCACAGGTCATTAGAGAAATGCAAATCAAAACCACATTGAGATAACATCTCATGCCAGTTAGAATGGCAATCATTAAAAAATCTGGAGACAACAGATGCTGGAGAGGATGTGGAGATATAGGAACACTTTTTGACTGTTGGTGGGAGTGTACATTAGTTCAACCATTGTGGAAGACAGTTTAGTGATTCCTCAAGGGTCTAAAATTAGAAATACCATTTGACCCAGCAATCTTATTACTGGAGATATATATATATATATATATATATATATATATATATATATATATATATACCCAAAGGATTATAAATTATTCTGTTATAAAGACACATGCACATGTATGTTGGTTGCAGCACTGTTTACAATAGCAAAGACTTGTAACCAACCCAGATGACCATAGATGATAGACTGGATAAAGAAAATGTGTCACATATACACCATGGAATACTATGCAGCCATAAGAAAAGATGAGTTCATGTCCTTTGCAGGGACATGAATAAATCTGGAAACCATAATTCTCAGTAAACTGATACAAGAACAGAAAACCAAAAACCACATGTTCTCACTTATAAGTGGATGTTGAACAATGAGAACGCATGGACACAGGGAGGGGAACATCACACACCAGGGCCTATTGGAGGGTGGGAGGTTTAGGGGAGGGTTGGCAGGGGGTGGGGGGATTGGGGAGGGATAACATTAGGAGAAATACCTCATGTAGGTGACAGGATGATGGATGCAGCAAACCACCATGGCATGTGTATACCTAGGTAACAATCCTGCACAATCTGCACATGTAGCCCAGAACTTAAAGTGTAATAATAACAAAAAAGAAGATTATTGATCTAAAGATGGAAACAACAAAAACACAAAATCAGAAACAACAACAAAAACTGGAGTTTCTATGCACAAGCTTTTTTTTTTTTTTTTTTTTTGGCCTGCTGCCATCCACATATGATGCGCTTTGCCACTCCTTGCCTTCTGCTGTGATCATGAGGCCTTTCCAGCCATGTGCAAGTGTAAGTCCTATTAAATCTTTCTTTTATAAACTGCCCAGACTCAGGTACGTCTTTATTGGCAGCGTGAAAATGGACTAATACAGTAAATTGGTACCAGTAGAGTAGGCATTGGCTGAAAAGATGCCTGAAAATGTGGAAGCGACTTTGGAACTGGATAACAGGCAGAGATTGAAACAGTTTGGAGGGCTCAGAGGAAGACAAGAAAATATGAGAAGTTTGGAACTTCCTAGAAACTTGTTGAATGGCTTTGACAAAAATGCTGACAGTGAGATGAACAATAAGCTCTAGGCTGAGGTGGCCTGAGATGGAGGTGAGGAACTTGTTGGGAACTGGAGTAAAGGTGACTCTTGTTATGTGTTTGCCCAAGAGATTTGTGAAACTTTGAACTTGAGATAGATGATTTAAGGTTTCTGGTGGAAGAAATTTCTAAGCAGTAAAGCATTCAAGATGTGACTTGGGTGCTGTTAAAGGCATTAAGTTTTATTAGAAAAATAGAGCATAAAAGTTCAGAAAATGTGTAGCCTGACAACTATCTATATAAGAAAAGTACCTTCACAAGAACCAAAAACCAGAAAGGAAATCCAGACCAAACTCAGTTGACGCCGGCCCATCAAGGGAGCATTTATAACAGCCCCAGCCAGAAAGGAATGGCCCACCCAGTGGTCAGAACTTGAGTCTCTGTGAAATTAGTGCTGCTTCTCCTCTCAAGGAAATCTCTGCATTCAGTTTTAAAAATTAAGTCTCACAGACTTTTATAATAGCCACATATATCTGGCCTTTCTGAGAACTGTTCTAGAGACTGGCAAATTTTCTTTCTATTCTTTATTCTGTTAAAAATCCCTCCCAGTCTCTTTTCCATAGGTCTTTAAAAAACAAAACTGCCTTCTTAAACCTTTGACTAAATTTAAACTTTGTATCTTCCATTCACTCTGCACCTGACTGCCACCCAGTCTCTAATGAGGAGGGTTATCTTAAAATAAAGGTATGCAGAGATTTGAAACAGAGTTCTAGTTGATTACTTGCTTTATTCTGTTCATCTTAAAGATGCTTGTCTAAGCAAACTTTGGGGAAAATATTGTTTTTCAGAAGAAAAATGAAGCACTGTAAGTATACAAGGAACAAAAGTACTTTTGTATTTTACTTCTCTGCAACTGCTACATTTGAACATTATTATTGACTTTTTTCCTTTGAGGGAATACTGCAATGAATTGAATGATTAAAGAAAACTTTTCAGTTGGAAAAAAATGTTTAGCCATTTATGGTGTTATTTTAAGTCTAATAATGCAATAGAAAAGAAAATCCCATTTTTCTTGGAGAAATTCAAGCTGGCTGCAGAAATTTGCATAAGTAACAAGGAGCCAAATGTTAATCCCCAAGACAATGGTGAAAATGTCTCCAGGGTATATCAGAGGTTTTCAGAGCAACCCCTTCCATCACAGGTACAGAGACCTAGGAGAAAAATGTGCTTCTGTGGCTGGGCTCAGGGTCCCCATGATGTGTGCAGCCTAGGGACTTGGTGACCTGCATCCCAGCTGCTCCAGCTGTGGCTGAAAGGGACCAATACACAGCTCAGCCTGTGGCTTCAGAGGCTGCAAGCCTCAAGCCTTAGAAATTTTCATGTAGTCTCAAGCCTGTGAGTGCACAGAAGTCAAGAACTGGGGTTTGGAAACATCCACCTAGATTTTAGAAGATTTATGGAAATGCCTGGTCCAGACAGAAGTTTGCTGCAGAGGTGGAGTGCTCATGGAGAATTCTGCTAGAACAGTGTGGAAGAAAGGTGGCGGGGGGCTCCTATTGGGGCACTGCCTAGAGGAGCTGTGAGAAGAGGGGCTACCATTCTCCAGATGCCAGAATGGTAGATCCACTGACAGCTTACATCATGTATCTGGAAAAGCCTCAGACACTCAATGCAAGCCTGTGAAGGGAGCCAGGAGGGAGGCTGTACCCTGCAAAGCAACAGGGGTAGAACTGCCCAAGACTATGGGAACCCACCTCTTGCATTAGCATGGGTGTGAGACACGAATCAAAGGAGATCATTTTGGAGCTTTAAGATTTGACTGCCCAGCTGGATTTCAGACTTGCATGGGGCCTGTAGCCCTTTTGTTTTAGCCAATTTCTCCAATTTGGAATGACTATATTTACCCAATGCCTGTACCCCTATTGTATCTAGGAAGTAACTAACTTGTTTTTGATTTTGAACTTGGGCTTTTGGGTAATGCTGAAATGAGTTGAGACTTTGGGGGATTGTTGTGCTGGGAAGGCATGATTGGTTTTGAAATGTGATTATAGGACATTTAGGAGGGACCAAGTGTGGAATAATATGGTTTGGTTCTGTGTCCCCACTTGAATCTCATCTTGTAGCTCCCGTAATTCCCACATGTTGTGGGAGGGACCTGGTGGGACATGATTGACTCATAGGGCAGGTCTTTCCCATGATGTTCTCATGACAGTGAATGGGTCTCATGAGATATGATGGTTTTAAAATTGGGAGTTTCTCTGCACAAGCTGTTTTTTCTTTCTTTGCCTGCTGCCATTCACATAAGATGTGACTTGCTCATCTTGCCTTCCACCACGACTATGAGGCCTCCCATGCCATATGGAACTGTAAGTCCAATTATACTTCTTTCTTTTGTAAATTGCCCAGTCTCCGGTATATTTTTATCAGTAGTGTGAAAATGAACCAATACAGTACTCATTAAGTAATCTCTCATTTTTTTAAAGAAAGAAAGAGAAAGGGAAAGGGGGAGAGAGAACAGAAGTCTTGCTCTATTGCCCAGGCTGGAATGCAATCTAAAAATAGGTATTAAAAACTTCTTTTATGCCAATAATTGTGCTTAACAACAAAGACAGGAAGGAATAAGGGAAGAATATAACAAACAAACAGCCAACCAATATTTCATTTCAGTCTGTGAAATGCTATGCCAATGCTGAAGAGTGATTTACTTTCAATTATATAGTCACTTTCAAAATAGGTGTAATGTAGAGCAGTGGGAAGATGGCACGGTAGGAGCAACTCAGGATTGCAGCTCTCAGTGAAGGCGCAGAGGGTGAGTCCAAGCCACATTTCCAGACAGATCTTTGTTGCACACAGAACAGGTAAATTCCCAGGTGTAGGAGAGACATGGGACACCAGTGCAGCTGTTTTGGCTGGCACGGCCATTTTGGCAGATGCCGCAGCACAGCGGCACTCCACACAAAATGCACTGGTCTGGGTGCCCTATTAAATGGGCAATCTGAGATTTGGGAGGGCAGATTAGCATATCCATCTGATTAAATGGCACTTGGACAGTGAGCCAGACCAGGAGATTCGCAGGAAGCGATGTTTGAGCTGGCGCAGCGGGTCGCTGCATGGGAAATCACACAGATCCCGGTGCCCTATCAGCAAGTGACTGAAATACCTGGGAGAGAGTCAACCATTCAACTTAAAAAAAAAAAATTAACAAAAAGGGCTCTGAGGCAGGGAGTCAGGTGATCAGGCTCGGCGGGTCCCACCCCCACAGGGACAAACAAAATGGTGATTCGATACGCTTGGGGTTGAGAGTTTCACTGTGGGCACAGCTGAACCCAGGATGGTGCAACTCAGTGGGGGAGGGGTGTCCGCCATTACTGAGGCATTTCACCCCTACTGAGGTACACTCCCATTGCTGATGCAGCCTGCTGTTGCTGAGGCAACCCGCCATAACAGAGAGACTCCACCAATACAGAGGCACCCATATAAACAGGACTGCAGGGAATTACACTCGGGAGCAGGGTGGAGCCCACGGCAACAGGGTGGAGCCCATGACAGCAGGGCGGAGCCCATGGCAACAGGACGGAGCCCAGGACAGTAGGGCAGAGCCCACAGCAACAGGACGGAGCCCAGGACAGCAGGGCAGAGCCCACGGCAGCAGGGCAGAGCCCACAGCAGCAGGGCAGAGCCCATGGCAACAGGGCGGACCCGATGGCAGCAGCGTGAAGCCACAGCAGGCAAATAGTGACTAGACTGCCTCCTAGCTGGGCAGGCCAGTGCAACAGATACTCATAAAGAAAGGCCTAACTCCCCAAGACAGAGATAAAAAGGGGTTTTATGAGTTCTGTTGAAGCAGACTTAAATGTACCTGCCTAACAGCCCTAAATGAACAACGGAGCTCACAGCTCAGCACTTGAGCTCTGATAAAGTACAGATCATCTCCTCAAGCAGCTTCCTGACCCCTGTATATCCAAAGAGTCACCTCAAAAAGGACTGATCAGAATCACATTTGGCAGGCATCATTCTGGGACAAAGATAGCAGAAAAAGAAACTGGCAGCATCCCTCACTGTTCCGCAGCTGCTACAGGTGTACCCCAGACAAGCAAAGCCTGGAGTGGACCTCAGCAGTCATACAACAGAGGGGCTAGACCATTAGAAGGAAAACTAAGTAACAGAAATACTTCATCATCAACAATCTGGGCATCCAATCAGATACCCAATCGAAAAGTCAGCAACTACTCAGACGACAGGTGGATAAACCCATAAAGATGGGAAGAAAACAGTGCAAAAAGGAGGAAAACACCTGAAGCCAAAAGACCTTGCCCCTACAAAGGACCAAAACTCCTCACCAGCAAGGGAACAAAGCTAGACGGAGAATGAGTGTGATGAAATAATGGAATCAGACTTCAGAAAGTGGGTAATGAAAAACTTCTGTGAGCTAAAAGAACAGGTTCTAAATCAGTGCAAAGAAACTAAGAACCTTGAAAAAAGATTCAAGGAAATGATAACAAGAAAGGACAACTTAGAGAGGAATATGAATGAGTTGAAGGAGCTGAAAAATACAACACAAGAACTTCGCGAAGCATGCACAAGTTTCAACAGCTGAATTGACCAAGCAGAAGAAAGAATATGAGAAGTCGAAGATCAACTCAACGAAATAAAATGAGAAACCAAGATTAGAAAAAAAAGTACAAAAAGGAATGAACAAAGTCTCCAAGAAATGTGAGACTATGTGAAGAGATCTAACCTACGTTTGATAGGTGTACCAGAATGTGACAAAGACAATAAATCCAAGCTGGAAAATACTCTTCAGGATATTATCCAGGAAAATTTCCCCAACCTAGCAAGGGAGGCCAATATTCAAGTCCAGGAAATACAGAGAACACCTGAAAGATATTCCACAAGAAAAGCAACCCGAAGGCACATAATCATCAGATTCACCAGGGTTGAAATCAAGGAGAAAATCCTAAGGGCAGCTAGAGAGAAAGGTTGGGTCACCCACAAAGGGAGGCCCATCAGACTCACAGCAGATCTCTCGGCAGAAACGCAACAAGCCAGAAGAGAGTAAGGGCCAGTATTCAACATCCTTACAGAAAAGAACTTTCAACCTAGAATTTCATATCCAGCCAAACTGAGCTTTATAAGTGAAGGAAAAATAAAATCCTTTGCAAACAAGCAAGTACTCAGAGATTTTGTCACCACCAGGCCTGCTTTACAAGAGATCCTGAAAGAGGCACTACACATAGAAAGGAACAACCAGCACCAGCCATTCCAAAAACATACCAAATGCTAAAGAGCATCAACAAAATGAAGAATATGCATCAACTAACGGGAAAAACAGCCAGCTAGCATCAAAATGGCAGTATCAAACTCACACATAACAATATTAACCCTAAATGTAAATGGGCTAAATGCACCAATCAAAAGACACACACTGGCAAATTGGATAAAAAGCCAAAACGCATCGGTGTGCTGTATCCAGGAAACCTATCTCACATGCAAGGATACACAAGGGCTCAATATAACGGGATGAAGGAAGATTTACCAAGCAAATGGAGAGCAAAAAAAAAATCAGGAGTTGCAATCCTCATCTCTGATAAAATAGACTTTACAGCAACAAAGATCAAAAAAGACAAAGAGGGTCATTAATTAATGGTAAAAGGATCGTTACAACAAGAAGAGTTAATGATCCTAAATATATATGGACCCAATACAGGAGCAGCCAGATATACAAGGCAAGTTCTTAATGACTTACAAGGAGACTTAGACTCCCACACAATAATAGTGGGAGACTTTAACACTCCACTGTCAATATTAGACAGATCAACCAGACAGAAAATTAACAAGGATATCCAGGGCTTTAACTCAGACCTGAAACAAGAAAACCTGATAAACATTTACAGAACTCTCCACCCCAAATCCATGGAATATACATTCTTCTCAGCACATCATACCTACTCTAAAACTGACCACAGAATTGGAAGTATAGCACTCCTCAGCAAAGGCAAAACAACTGACATAATAAGAAACAGTCTTTCACACCATAGTGCAATTAAGTTAGAACTCAGAATCCAGAAACTAAGTCAGAACTGCACAGCTTCATAAAAACTGAACAACTGGCTCTTGAATGCTGACTGGATAAACAATAAAGTGAAGGCAGAAATAAAGAAGTTCTTCGAAACCAATGAGAATGAAGACACAACATACCAGAATCTCTGGGACACATTTAAAGTAGTCTCCAGATGAAAATATATAGCAATAAGTGCCCATATGAGAAGAGTGGGGAGATTCAAAATTGACACCCTATCATCAAAATTGAAAGAGCTAGAGGAGCAAGATAAAAAAAACTCAAAACCTAGCAGAAGACAAGAAATAACTAAGATCAGAGCAGAACTGAAGGAGATAGAGACACAAAACACCCTTCAAAACATCAATAAATCCAAGAGCTGGTTTTTTTGAAAAGATCAACAAAATAGACAGACCACTAGCCAGACTGATAAAAAAGAAAAGAGAGAACAACCAAATAGATGCAATAAAAAATGATAAAGGGGAAATCACCACAGATTCCACAGAAATTCAAACCATCATCAGAGAATATTACAAACAACTCTATGCACACAAACTAGTAAATCTGGAAGAAATGGATAAATTCCTGGACACCTGTGTCCTCCCAAGCCTAAACCAGGAGGAAGCCAAAACT
>JAPYYA010005065.1:0-11150 GCA_028533165.1 Leontopithecus rosalia | reverse complement strand
GATATTGGCTGTTGGTTTGTCATAAATAGCTTTTATTACTTTGAGATACGTTCCATCAATACCAAGTTTATTGAGGGTTTTTAGCATAAAGGGCTGTTGAATTTTGTCAAATGCCTACTCTGCATCAATTGAGATAATCATGTGGTTTTTGTTTTTGGTTCTGTTTATGTGGTGAATTACGTTTATAGACTTGTGTAGGTTGAACCAGCCTTGCATCCCAGGATGAATCCTACTTGATCATGGTGGGTAAGTTTTTGATGTGCTGTTGCAATCGGCTTGCCAATATTTTATTGAAGATTTTTGCATCTATGTTCATTATGGATATTGGACTGAAGTTTTCTTTTCTTTTTGAGTCTCTGCTGGGTTTGGGTATCAGGATCATGTTGGTCTCATAAAATGATTTGGGAAGGATTCCCTCTTTTTTGATTATTTGGAATAGTTTCAGAAGGAATGGTACCAGTTCCTCTTTGGGTGTCTGGTAGAATTTGGGTGTGAACCCATCAGGACCTGGGCTTTTTCTGTGCGATAGGCTCTTAATTGCTGCCTTGACTTCAGACCTTGTTATTGGTCTATTTATAGTTTCAGCTTCCTCCTGGTTTAGGCTTGGGAGGACACAAGTGTCCAGGAATTTATCCATTTCTTCCAGGTTTACTATTTTGTGTGCATAGAGTTGTTTGTAATATTCTCTGATGATGATTTGAATTTCTGTGGAATCTGTGGTGATTTCCCCTTTATCGTTTTTTATTGCACCTATTTGTTTGTTCTCCCTTTTCTTTTTTATCATTCTGGCTAGTGGTCTGTCTATTTTGTTGATCTTTTCAAGAATCCAGCTCTTGGATTTATCGATTTTTTGAAGGGTTTTTTGTGTCTCTATCTCCTTCAGTTCTGCTCTGATCTTATTTATTTCTTGTCTTCTTCTAGTTTTTGAGTTTTTTTGATCTTGCTCCTCTAGCTCCTTAATTTTGACAATAGGGTGTCAATTGTGGATCTCTCAGCTCTTCTCATATGGGCACTTATTGCTATGTATTTTCCTCTGGAGACTGATTTAAATGTTTCCCAGAGATTCTGGTATGTTGTGTCTTCATTCTCATTGGTTTCAAAGAATTTCTTCATTTCTGCCTTCATTTCATTGTTTATCCAGTCAACATTTAAGAGCCAGTTGTTCTGTTTCTAAGAAGCTGTGTGATTCTGAGATAGTTTCTGAATTCTGAGTTCTAGCTTGATTGCACTATGGTCTGAGAGACTGTTTTTTATGATTTCCATTCTTTTGTATTTGCTGAGTAGTGCTTTACTTCCAATTATGTGGTCAGTTTTAAAGTAGGTGTGATGTGGTGCTGAGAAGAATGTATATTCTATGGATTTGGGGTGGAATGTTCTGTAAATGTCTATCAGGTTTGCTTGTTCCAGGTTTGAGATCAAGCCCTGGATATGCTTGTTAATTTTTTGTCTGGTTGATCTGTCTAATACTGACAGTGGAATGTTAAAGTCTCCCACTATTATTGTGTGGGAGTCTTTGTAAGTTGTTAAGAACTTGCCTTATATATCTGGGGGCTCCTGTATTGGGTCCATATATATTTAGGATCATTAGCTCTTCTTGTTGTATTGATCCTTTGACCATTAGGTAATGACCTTCTTTGTCTCTTTTGATCTTTTTTGCTTTAATTCTATTTTATCAGAGACCAGAATTGCAACTCCTGCTTTTTTTTGCTCTCCGTTTGCTTGGTAAATTTTCCTCCATCCCTTTATTTTGAGCCTTTGTGTATCCTTGCATGTGAGATGTGTTTTCTGGATACAGCACACTGATGGGTTTTGTTTTTTTTATCCAATTTGCCAGTCTATGTCTTTTGATTGATGCATTTAGCCCATTTACATTTAGGGTTAATATTTTTATGTGTGAGTTTGATACTGCCATTTTGATGCTATCCAGTTGTTTTGCCTGTTAGTTGTTGTGGATTCTTCATGTTTTTGATGCTCTTTAGCATTTGGTATGTTTTTGGAATGGCTGGTACTGGTTGTTCCTTTCTATGTGTAGTGCCTGTTTCAGCAGCTCTTGCAAAGCAGGCCTAGTGGTGACAAAATGTCTGAGTACTTGCTTGTTTGCAAAGGATTTTATTTTTCCTTCACTTGTGATGCTCAGTGTGGCTGGAAATGAAATTCTGTGTTGTAAGTTCTTTTCTTTAAGGATGTTGAATATTGGCCCCCACTCTCTTCTGGCTTTTAGAGTTTCTGCCAAGAGATCTGCTGTGAGTCTGATGGGCTTCCCTTTGTGGGTGACCCAACCTTTCTCTCTGGCTGCCCTTAGCATCTATGATTAATTGCCTTGGGGTTGCTCTTCTTGCGCAATATCTTTGTGGTGTTCTCTGTATTTTCTGGACTTGAATATTGGCCTGACTTCCTAGTTTGGGGAAATTTTCCTGGACAATATCCTGAAGAATATTTTCCAACTTGGATTCATTCTCTTCATCACATTCTGGTACACCTATCAAATGTAGATTAGGTCTCTTCACATAGTCCCACATTTCTTGGAGACTTTGTTCATTCCTTTTTGTGCTTTTTTTCTATAATCTTGGTTTCTCATATTATTTCATTTAGTTGATCTTTGACTTCTGATATTCCTTTTTCTGTTTGGTCAATTCGGCTGTTGAAACTTGTGCATGCTTAACAAAGTTCTCATGTTGTGTTTTTCAGCTCCTTCAATTCATTCATATTCCTCTTTAAGTTGTCCACTCTTGTTATCATTTCCTTGAATCCTTTTTCAAATCTTTTTTCCAGGTTCTTAGTTTCTTTTCATTGATTTAGAATATGTTTTTTTGGCTCATGGAAGTTTATCTTTACCCACCTTCTGAAGTCTGATTCTGTCATTTCATCACACTCATTCTCTGTCCAGCTTTCTTCCCTTGCTGGTGAGGAGTTTTGGTCCTTTGTGGGAGGCAAGATGTTTTGGGTGTTTTCCTACTTTTTGCACTGGTTTCTTCCCATCTTTGTGGGTTTATCCACCTGTCATCTGAGTAGTTGCTGACTTTTCTATTGGGTCTCTGAGTGGATGCCCAGATTGTTGATGATGAAGTATTTCCGTTACTTAGTTTTCCTTCTAACAGTCTATCCCCTCTGCTGTATGACTGCTGAGGTCCACTCCAGGCCCTGCTTGTCTGGGTTATACCTGTAGCAGCTGCGGAACAGTGAGGGTTGCTATCAGTTTCTTCTTCTGCTATCTTTGTCCCAGAATGATGCCCACCAAATGTCAGTCTGATCGGCCCTTTTTGAGGTGACTCTTTGGATATACATGGGTCAGGGAGCTGCTTCCGGAGACGGTCTTTACTTTATAGGAGCTCAAGTGCTGATCTGTGATCGCCATTGTTCATTCAGGACTGTTAGGCAGGTACGTTTAAGTCTGCTGCAGCAGAACTCATAAAACCCCTTTTTTTCCTCAGATGCTCTGTCTCGGGGAGTTAGGGCTTATTTTATGAGTATCCGTTGCACTGTCCTGCCCAGCTAGGAGGCAGTTTAATCACTATTTGCCTGCCAAGGCTCTGCCCTGCTGCCATGGGGGCCGCCCTGTTGCTGTGGGCTCTGCCCTGCTGTTGTGGGCTTCGCCCTTCTGCCATGGGCTCTGCCCTGCTGCCAAGTGTAATTCCCTATAGTCCTGTTTATATGGGTGTGGTTAAAACTGCTGTGGTGATGGTGGCCCACCTCTGTACTGGTGGAGTCTCTCTGTTATGGTGGGTTGCCTTTGCAATGGCAGGCTGTGTCAGCAATGGGAGTGTACCTCATTAGGGGTGGAATGCCTCGGTAATGGCGGATGCCCCTCCCACACCAAGCTGCACCATCCTGGGTTCACCTGTGCCCGCAGTGAAACTTTCAACCCCGAGCATATTGAATCACCATTTTGTTTGTCCCTGTGGGGGTGGGACCCACCGAGCCTGATCACCTGGCTCCCTGCCTCAGAGCCCTTTATTTTTTTTTAAGTTGAATGGTTGACTCTCTCCCAGGTGTTTCAGTTGCCTGCTGATAGGGCACCAGGATCTGTGTGATTTCCAATGTAGTGACCCACTGCGCCGGCTCAAATGTCACTTCCTGGGAATCTCCTGATCTGGCTCACTGTCCAAGTGCCGTTTAATCACATGGATATGCTAATCTGCCATCCCAAATCTCAGATTGCCAGTTTAACAGGGCATCCAGACCAGTGTGTTTTGTGCGTTGTGCCGCTGCGCTGCAGCACTGGCTGAAATGGCTGCACCAGCCAAAACAGCTGTGCTGGCATCCCGTGTCTCTCCTACACCTGGGAATTTCCCCGTTCTGTGGGCAACAAAGATCCATCTGGAAATGCAGCTTGGACTCACCCTCTGCACCTTCACTGAGAGCTGCAATCCTGAGTTGCTCCTACCATGCCATCTTCTTTTTCTCATCTTTTGCTGGATATTATCCATGTAACCTACATTCCTGTCCATGTAAACTTCACTCTGTAAGATGAGGGTCATAATTCTGTGGTGTTTGCATTGCTGGGGTAGAAAGGAAGTCTGAACTCATTTCTAACTGTTAAGTGAAGAAAACATGATGGAATATCTGGTTGTCATAATAGTTTTTGTAGGACTCAATGGAATACTGATACAGTAAACTTAAAATAACAATAGTTACATGTGTGGCAAATTAGAGACCATCCAACATTGTGTTCCAGTACCTAGATAAGAAGAGGAAACAGTTGTTGAGTGCTGATTATGGGGATGATGTCTTCTAATCACTGTGTACAAAGTAACTAATTCAGCCCCACAACAACTTTAGAAAGTAGGTACTAGTATTTTTTTTCTATTTCACAGATAAATAAACAGAAGCAGAGAGAGATAAAATAACCTTTCCAAGGGTGCACAGAAGATTTAAATAAAATCAAATCATTTTACTCCAGGCTTTAGGACTTCTCACCACATCTCTATTCTCTACTGCCAGAGATTTATGAAGAAACAGGAAAAAAACCAGAAGATAAATGTGACATTTTTCGGTTTTAGTAATTATTTACTAATTCCTGAATAAGCAGGAAGCTTTGTTCAATTTCGTGTAATACTGTGGCTCAACTAGAACAAAATTTAAGAACTTCTTGCAGAAAATAAAAGCATTGGAGGTTAGATGGAGACCAGGAGATAGGTAAGTAGATGTAATATTTTCCTTTCCCTCTCTGAATTAATGAAGCATAGTAATGAAGATTACAGTGAAACAGGAAAGGTTCCCTCGTGACCCCTCAAAAGGCCTGTGATGGGAGTGTGGCTCCCTTCTTCAGTGCCCCGCTGCTCAAACCTCTAGGGATGGGCAGGCTGTGGTTCTCCCACCCCAGGGCAGTATCTAGGTTTGAATGTTTACAGCTGAAGCCCCAGTGGGCGTGTGTTACAGGGCACTTTTTCAGTTTGTCGTCTATATTGTATTAACCAGCTCAATTAGATCCTCTATCTTGTTGCAAGGGTACAGGGTATTCTGTATCCCGGGTTCTTGCCTTGGTGTGCCAGAAGAATGGAATCACATGTGGGTTTAGAAAATGAATGTAATGTTTCATTGAGTGGAAGTAGTACTCAGGCAATGGGGGAGCCAGAGGGGAGCTGGTTTTCCCTTGGAGTTAGATGGCTGGGTGGTCCTGGCTCTCCTCCAACTGCTCAGGCCAAACTGCACCTGGTCCTGCTATCCATGGCCTGTCAGCATTAATCCGTGTGCTCTTCCCCCATGTGTTCCCCTCGATATTCTCTCAATGTCCAGCTGCTTGTCTTCTTCAGCTGAAGTGTTCCTCTCACTGTCCAGCTGATTCTGTCTGCCTGCTAGGGTCTGGGGATAGTGGGAGGTGTGAGAAGGTGTGTTTATGGGCACAGGATGGGGGTGTGGTGGGCCAGGGTGGTCTTGGAGAATGCAACTTTTGGATGTGAAAGCAGGAGTGCCTGTCCTCGCCTAGGTTCATGGCGGGTGGAGCCCTAGCCAGGGACCCACCTTTCTCTCAGGGAACCCAGCACTTCCCTGTCCCCCTCACATATCAATGGTAACATTGTCATTGATTAAAAACAAAAATAGCTAATGATAACTATTACTATAATTGGCACACAGTAGGTCATCAATAAATATTTGATGAATTGATGATTAATGATTGAGCACTTCTTATATGCCAGAGAAAGTGGATCTTATATAACAATTTAATATTATTTTACCATTTTACAAATAAAAAAATTTAGCTATTAAGAAGTTAAATGATTTATTTGAAGGTCAGCTTTAAAGTGGTAGAGCTAAGATCCAAACATAATTTATCTTATTTTCATTCTTACAACGATTTCTCTTTCTAAATTTTCTACAAAGATGTCGAATGTCTCTCACTATCTCCATATTTTATAGACTGGAAATAGACATTCTATCAGGCACTCATCCAACCCAATTATTTTAAAAACTACCTAGTTTGTTTCATAGAGTTTGCTATAATGGCTTTTTATGTTTAAATAATATGTGTAAGCACCATGTAAGGCAAAAAGCTCTGCCAAATTTTATCTTATTTGATAGTTTAGTACAACTATGAGATATATTGAGAGGAATTACTGTTATTCCCAGTTTGACAGATAGGAAAGTGATAGAAAGATCAGAGCTGTACTCAAGTTCAAGCACTTAGTCAGCTGTGGAAACAACTCTAACCCAACTCTTTTTACTCCAGGCTTCCGTGCTTTCCATTGAATTTCTTGGCATTCCTGCAATGCTAGTGAGATTAATGGCATATATTTTAAGGATTCTTTCTACTTTATAACATAACTGTTGCAGCAAGGGCTCCCTCAGAAGCAGATCCTGGGGTAAGGATTTAGTATATGAAGTTTGTTGGAGAGAAAAAAAGGCTACAGGTAGGAGAGGGCTGCCCAGGATGAAATCACTCCCTCAGCTTCCAGCAGTGCAGCCAGCTGACAGACCTCACCTCAACTTCTCTCTGGGACTTGTCCTTGTTTGAAAAGAAAAGCCCTGCTTAATATTATTTCACTTTCTTGGGGATAGCCCCTTTCTAATGACTGATCCAATGCAGGAGGAATGAGCCCTTCCTTCCCTGTTGTCCCAAGTCAGGAAAACTTTGAAGGGTTTTCTGGGCTCTGGAGAACCATGAAGAATGGACTAGACCTTCTGCTGGGAATACAGCAGGATCCAGTTTCTCTATTTGCCCAATCCTGCTTTCTTAACTCTTTCCAGTAAGTGTTTCTAGATGAGACTGGAAGCATCTCACCAGTCACTCCTCTCTATTTTACTAAATACTGTTGACACTTAGAGGATAAGTTCTAGAAAATGTAGTGGGTTGGAATTTACATAAATAGTTAATGTGTTTGCAAGAATGTTTTTGAATTTGTTTTCTCCCTCAGAAAACCTTTTTTTTCCTATTTGAATGTGTTTTGATAAATGAGGCAATGTATTAGATAATTTCAACTTCTTTGAAGAAGACACTATAAATCTTAGTTATTTTTACTAGATTATTATGCTGACTTTGCATTCATTTGGAACAGACAGGATTGCCCTAGATTTTTGCAAGTATTGTCAGCTCCACAAAGGAGTTCGGTGTCAACAAATTTATGACTTGTAGTATGTATCTTAACAGAAAAGTCTTAAATCTTAGAAGAAAAGAAATGGCTTCAAGGTCAAACTTTTTCTACTAAAAGTCAAGATTCCTTGCTTAACCTGGTGAAATTACAGACTTGGTTGTGTCTGGGACTCCCTGGAGAAGGTGGTTCTCCCTTCGTGATGCTCACTAAGCACACTGAGGAGCAAATCAGCCTTGAGGGCCAGGATGTGACACACTTTTTCATCTCTCTGTCTAGCTGTCCCAGACTTCTTCATATTCAAAGCTAATAAATATCTTGCAGTTATAACATAGGTAAAAAATTCAAAGATCCTTATGTTGCTTCACATGCAAAGAACATCTTTAGTAATATCATTACCTGAAATTAGCAAAATCATCTTTATGTACCATAAAAGATTTTCCCATTTTCATGTTGGTTATGATTTTGTTGAAAGGCCAAATTCTAAGAATTGCAATGCAATAAATCCCTTGACCAGCTGACTTACATGAACATGTTTTAAAACAGCTTGTAATTTTTAACATATTTTTTAAAAAAAAATTCTGTTGTTCTAATGAAGGTATATACTGCAATTCACAGCCCTTGTCTAGGTCAAATGAGGACACTTCCCCATTAAATAGCATGGAACATACGAGAAAAATATTGTACAGCAGGTGGTGTCAGATTTATATTTTCTAGTTTTATAGTATCTTTCTCCAAGAAATCTCCAAGCCCTATATGCAGTACTTGGGTGTAGCATTTTAATAATGTGTACACCTTTGAGAGAGTTTTTCCAAAGCATATATGTATTCAATTCTTTTTAATTACTATACATCATAAAGAGCTTCTTAAATTTGCTTTTAATCAGGAGTTTTGTTACTGCTGTACATTTTGTTTCTAGTCCTCCCAATTTTTTTATGGAGGAGGGGTTGGAATGCCTTGCTCTATGGTCACTGTGTACTGGTTAGTGTTGTATACGAACCTGAACTGAAGTATAAGTTAGAAGAGGCATTCAAGTTCCAGGACCTCTTCATTATTACCTGAGAAACTTAAATTAAAATTAATATCTTTGAAAATTACTTAACATCTACTCCTAGGATTGGTGTGAAAATTAAAAAGCTATTGTGTGTCAGAATCCTAGACAATGATTCTATGATGATTCTTGGTAGAGACTCCTTTCTCTACCTTTCCTATCCTTTCTGATTCTATGTTATGCATCATATTTTCAAAAGCACTTTAGAGCAGTAGACCTTTATGCTATTTCTGCCGTTTATGTTCTACAAATTCACAATGTGAAAATGATGAAAGGAATTGTCATTGCTGCCCAACACTGCTTATGAAAGGTACACAGACATTAGAGAATCACAACTCACTGAAGGACGATTCCCATGGATCTAACTACCTGAAGGAATTCCTTAATCAGTTCCTCACTACCCAACTATTGGATTTAACTGAGGTTCTCTCACTATGACAAAGTGATTTTCACTCACAACTGTTGGCTGCATTTTTTCCTCCTTTTATTGAAGTTCAAATGAAGCAATCAGAAAGCATTTTGAGCAGAAACTGTGACTTGAGAAATGAATTAGGCAACAAGTGATGTGTTTCATCAGTCCTAAGATTCTTATACTACATACGTAATTAAAACAAATGGACTTTGAGTTCTAGCTATGACATAATGGTCTATGTCAGATTAACTTTTCTATTGAGGGGCTGAGAAGAGTATTATGAGGTGAGAATATAAAAGCTGGAAAAAGTAAGTAAAAGATAAAAATAAAAAAGCCATTGGAAGGCACTGGAGTTTAACCAGTGGAGGTAGAATTTCAGAGTCTATGATCTTTAAGAGGAGAGAAGCACAGTAGGTGAGCTCCATATTCATCCAAGCTTTTTCTTCTAAGGACATTTTCAGAACTTTGTTACTGGAGAATGGAGATTGGCAGAATGAATTGGCTGAGACAGAGTTCGGATCTTGTAGCATTTCACAGCCCAAGTCCTGGACAGAAAGGCAATGCAAAGAAGGGTTTCCAAAATCTGTCTGCATACTCCTGTGAGTCTTTGGCCAGCACTTAGTCTGTGTGTGTACAGGGAAAGTCACCAAGACAAAGCAAAACAACAACAACAGAAAATACAATAAAACATAACATCTAGAAGATTAAAAGGGTGAGAGGAAATTTTAGCATCTCTATTATGTTGTGAAGACAGAGGTTGGCACTCAAGCATTTCAAACGTGGAGGAACTTTCATGAATACCCTGGGCTTTCAGATGAGACTCCAGAACAGTCACATCCTAGGAGAAATGGCCCATAAAAGTAATAAGTATCATATTCTGGGAGTAAAAAAAAAACAAAGCTCAAGAGAGGCAGCATTTAAGGAAGTCTAAAGCCATGCCTCCCTAGGATCACTCTTCTTCCAGAGGTCTTTCTGCCTCCCAGAAAAGACCTAGTCATCTTTAGAGAGAGAAAACATCAAGAAGAGCCTTTATTATTTTTTCCAGCTTTATTGAGGTATAATTTTTTTTGGAAAAGTGGTATCATGTTGTTTTATTTTGCATTACTTTTTTTTTCATTTTTTATTGCATTTTAGGGTTTTGGGGTACATGTGCAGAACATGCAAGATAGTTACATAGGTACACACGTGGCAGTGTGTTTTGCTGCCTTCTGCCCCTTCACCCACATTTGGCATTTCTCCCCAGGCTATCCCTCCCCCGCTCCCACCCCCGCTGTCCCTCCCCTATTTCCCCCACTAGACCTCAGTGTGTAGTACTCCCTTCCCCGTGTCCATGTGTTCTCATTGTTCATCACCTGCCTATGAGTGAGAATATATAGTGTTTCATTTTCTGTTCTTGTGTCAATTTGCTGAGAATGATGTTCTCCAGATTCATCCATGTCCCTACAAAGGACACAAACTCATCATTTTTGATTGCTGCATAATATTCCATGGTGTATATGTGCCACATTTTCCCAGTCCAGTCTATCATGGATGGGCATTTGGGTTGGCTCCAGGTCTTTGCTATTGTAAACAGTGCTACAATGAACATTCGTGTGCATGTGTCCTTATAGTAGAAGGATTTATAGTCCTTTGGATATATACCCAGCAAAGGGATTGCTGGGTCAAATGAAATTTGTATTTCTAGGTCCTTGAGGAATCGCCACACTGTTATCCACAATGGTTGAACTAATTTACACTCCCACCAGCAGTGTAAAAGTGTTCCTATTTCTCCGCATCCTATCCAGCATCTGTTCTCTCCAGATTTTTTAATAATCGCCATTCTAACTGGCGTGAGATGGTATCTCAATGTGGTTTTGATTTGCATCTCTCTAATGACCAGTGATGATGAGCATTTTTTCATATGTTTGTTGGCCTCTTGTATGTCTTCTTTTGTAAAGTGTCTGTTCATATCCTTTGCCCATTTTTGAATGGGCTTGTTTGTTTTTTTCCTGTAAATCTGTTTGAGTCTTTGTAAATTCTGGAAATCAGCCCTTTGTCAGATGGGTAAACTGCAAAAATTTTTTCCCATTCTGTTGGTTGCTGATTCACTCTAGTGACTGTTTCTTTTGCCGTGCAGAAGCTGTGGAGTTTGATGAGGTCCCATTTGTCTATTTTGGCTTTT
>JAPYYA010005064.1:0-11152 GCA_028533165.1 Leontopithecus rosalia | reverse complement strand
GTGGGGGAGGGAGAAGGGTGGGGGAGAGAGCAGAGTGGGGGAGGGTGCAGGTTGGGGAGGGAGCAGGGTGGGGGAAGGTGCAGGTAGGGGAGGGAGCAGGGTGGGGGAGGGAGCAGGGTTGGGGAGGGAGCAGGATGGCAAGTGGAGGTAGGGGCTGCTGGAAAAGAGCTGCTTCAGAGATGGTGAGGGCATGCGAGGGGCCCCCCCATGCCAAGTCCTTAGGGTATATGTGCCCCCAGAGGAAGGCGGAGTAGTGAGGAGGCCCTGGGCCTGTCACCTATGGGGGCAGCTCTGCAGTGAGTTTGTAATGTCTTTTGAATGAAGGACAGGAGTCCCCCTCCCAGCCTGTCGTCTCCTGAGGTCTCCATCTCTCTCTGCAACACAAGGGGCCTGAACTCAAGATTTGAAGTCTTCAGATCCTAACTCTGCTGCTTACTGGTTTGTGATGTTGGTCTGAATTTTCTCATCCTCAATATAGGAACAGTAACAGCAAAATCTGATTCCCAAGTCTGGTGAGGGGGTACGGTTCATTCAACACAAATTTGCTGAGCGCTCTCTAGGTACGAAACAGACATAAATCCCTGCCCTCATGAAGTTTGTGAACTGAAGGGGGACAGTCAATAAATCAGATCGATAAGTAAAATCGATGATCGGTCAGATGTTGATCAATGCTAAGGAGAAAAGGAGGCTGGGAAGGAGACGCTGAGTCATGGTGGTGGGCGGGGTGGGCGGGAGCTGCAGTTTTAGGGTGATAGGAAGGACCACACTGAGGAGGTGACATTTGAGCAGAAACCTGAAGATGGGGCCGGGGAGGAAGCCGTGGAGACTGTGGGGAAAACCAGCCAGGCACAGGAGACAGCAGATGCCCAGGCCCTGGTGGGCTCCTGGCAGCAGGCTGGGGACTGGAGTGCAGGGAGCTGGAAAGTGTCAGGAGGAGCAGCCGGAGAAGAAATGGGGTCTCATGATCATGGGAGGACTTTGTCTTTTCCTGCGTGAGGTGGGAGAAGGCCCGATTTGTTTTGACAGACTGCTGTGCACTGTGGGGAAGAGATGGGGTGGAGGCGGGAAGACCATGAGGAGGCCACTGTCATAACCTTGACCGGAGACGATGGCCGTCCAGGCGGGAAGAATGACGGCGGAGGACCAGGTGATGCCTGGTGGTATCGAGGTCATTCTGGGTCACACATGGACATGCCATCAGGTCCTGAAAGCGCCACCTGGTTAGAACGTTACTCTGCTTTCGGTTGGTTCCCGGCCTTCCGGAAACACCGAGAATGTCCGTAGGTGGTGCTTGTAGGCCTTCAGCACCTCCAACTTCTGCAAACCTTCTCACCTTAACCAAAAATATGTTGCCTTTGATTTGTGAAAATTGAGACTGGGTTTTCTCTTAAGGTACCAGGAGAACAGTGCCTTTGAAAATAAATTTTTAGATAAATAAGTTGATTTAAAGAATAGTATCTTTTTTTAAATATATTTTTTTCTTATTTATTTATTTTTAAAGATGGGGTTTCACCATGTTGGTTGGGCTGGTCTTGAACTCCCGACCTCAGGTGATCCACCCGCCTTGGCCTCCAAAGTGCTTGGATTACAGGCGTGAGCCACCATGCCCGGCCAAAGAATAGTATTGATCATGTGATGGCTTGGCAAAAATCACGAGGTGGGCCTTGAATGATGGCAGTTTGGGAATCTCTGGGCTAAAGTGGGGGCTCATTTTCAGCTGTGCATCATGCCCGTGCCTCCCAGACATTGCTGTGCCAAGGCCCTGGGGTTCTCAGCCATGCTGTCTGCTTCCCAGGGTCTCCAGGCACGTACTGGCCCTTGAATCTGAAAATCACCTCTACAGACCAACCCAGCTCCACTGACCCCTCCTCCCATCCTGGTAACTCCGGGTGCTATTTCAGAGGGAGCTGTAAGATTAAGAGCTGGGAGATGGGGCTCTGGGCCCAGCAACGCTGGCTCTGAAAGCAGGGGCTGGATCCCCCAGCTATGCCTTTGTAAAAGGGCCCGAGAGCCTTTGCCACCTGCTCCAAAGGAGGGTCCTGGCGGGAGTGGGAGGGGAGGAGGCTGGGAGGACTGTGATCGCCATGGCTGTCACGCCCCTGAGCCAGCGTGCTGCTCTCACCTGCCCCCTGGGAGCTGGAGCATCTTCACATTTTCTTAGCTCTCTCTTCAATCTCAACTTGCCCTTTCTCCACATGCGGCCTGTACATCATCCTTAAAGGTTGGTGTGAGCTAGGAGGGAGGGAGGCCAGGAGCAGGGCAGCCAGCAGGGACATCCCCAGGAAAGAGGTTTCCTTTGGCCCCAGTACAGTTTTCTGGTAGCTCCAATCAAGAAAGATGGATCTGCCCAGTCCCCCACCCAGCTCACGGCTGGCTGGGGCCCTCTCGCCCTGCTCAGTACAAGTACCGTCCTGCCAGATCAGCCTAGCCTGGGGCTGGTCATTCCGAGCAGGGTTATTGTCGCAGCTCTGGCCCTACCGCCCTGCCCATTCATTCTTCAAGGTTTGCTCACTGAGGTCCCATTCTGGCCACTGTCCTGCTGAATGCCTGCCCTGGATCCCAAAGGCCTAGAGATCTGGATGCAGGGAGAGTGCACTGAGCTGAGCTCCTCACTCCAAGCAAGGCTTGGTGCTTCCACAGACAGCACCCTTTAAAAAGACTCTCCCAGGACTCCAACACTGTGCCAGCATCTCCGCTGGAATCTGACCAGGCCAGAGAAGACTGGAGCAGCCTGGCCAAACTGCTGCTGCCTGCCTGTCCTTGCTGTCCGGCTAATGTCCCTGGGCCCAGGCCCTGGCCTCCCTCAGGATCATAGACCCAGCGTGGTCCTGGATTCCCTGATGGATTCCACCTGGGATGCCCACATCCCAGAAGGACCAGGAAGACAGCTGCCCACCCCGGGGCATCCCCGTTGACGCCTCTCCGGCTATGTGACATCCCCCATGCCTGCCACTCCAGCCAGCCCCATTTCTAACCCTGGCTCTGCCATCCACTTACGACATTACTTGGGGATGGACAGGAGTGGGGATGGGCCCTGGACAGATGTGTCAGCTCAGAAACCCCAGGGTGACAGGCCTGGCCTCCCCAACCTTATTCTAATCTTTGCCTGGGACCAGCTTTGGCCAGTTACTGAGGTCCTGGATGGCTCCCTGGAAAGCATCTTAACCAGATTTTGTAAAATATATGGGGAAGGAGGGGCGCTGTTCCTTTCCTGGCCCTAGAACTTGACCTAGGAGGCTGGGTCGGCAGGAGCAGGGCTGCTCAGGGAGGCTGCCCTGCCACCTATGTGCCCTTCACTTTCAGAGAGTGGGCGCTTGGCTGCCAGCCAGCTTCTCCTGAAGGACCTCACTGCTCCTTTGTCCTCTTCCTCTGGGTTAGCTGGGAGACAATCTCACATTTCTAGGGTGTTCTGGAGCAGGAGCCCCCTCCCCTAAGGAATAGGGGTGCACCGAGTCCAAGAGGCTGGGCAGTGGGGTTGCGACAGGGGACTAAGCCGAGGATGGGGGGAGCGTGGGAGCCGGGGCATGAGCGGCAGCGGAGTCCGCACCACAGCACCCAGGTCCCAGGGCCGAGGGATCAGACATTCACCAAGGCACATGTCAAGGGTGTGCAAAGGAAATAGGTCCCAACTACAGCCCGTCTGGGTGGGAAGTCCTGGGTGGCCCCGGGTCCACGGCAGATCACTTCAGCTAGAGTTGCCCCTTAGTCTAGCTCAGGTAGAAGCTATTTAAACCAGGCGTTTCTAAGGGACTGATGTACTAACACGCTTTAGTTCCAGGCACCTTTGCAACATCTAAATTGGAAAGATCTAAGATGTGATGGTGACTCCGTTTGTTTGTTTGTTTTGAGACAGAGTCTCTGTGTCACCAGGCTGGAGTGCAGCGGTGCGATCTCGGCTCACTGCAACCTCCACCTCCCGGGTTCAAGCAATTCTGCCTCAGCCTCCCGAGTAGCTGGGACTACAGGCGCGCGCCGCTACGCCCTGCTAATTTTTGTATTTTTAGTAGAGATGGGGTTCTGCCATGTTAGCCAGGCTGGTTTCGATCTCTTGACCTCGTGATCTGCCCGCCTCAGCCCCACAAAGTGCTGGAATTACAGGTGTGAGGCACTGTGTCCGGCCTGTTTTTTTTTTTTTTTTTTTTTAAGACTGAATCTCGCTCTTGTCGTCTAGGCTGGAGTGCAATGGTGTGACCTCGGCTCACAGCAACCTCTGCCTACTGGGCTCAAGCGATTCTCCTGCCTCACTCAGCCTCTCGAGTAGCCGGGATCACAGGTGCCCGACACCACACCCAGCTAATTTTTTTTGTTTGTTTGTTTTTTAGTAGAGATGGTGTTTCACCATGTTGGCCAGGCTGGTCTTGAACTCCTGATCTCAGGTGATCTACTTGCCTAAGCCTCCCAGAGTGCTGGGATCAACAGGCACGCCTGGCCAGATGTGACGAAATTCTAAGGAGAAGATTCTTAGAGTAGAAGATTCAAAAAAACAGATTGAAAGAGTATAGGAGTGAGGCTTCCCAACGCTTGAGGCCCCAGTGGCCCCAGCTTGCTAGCTTCGAAGGAGGGGAGGCAGTGGGGGCGGGGCGGGGGGAGGTGGGGGCGGGGCGGGGGGAGGTGGGGGCGGGGCGGGGGGAGGTGGGGGCGGGGCGGGGGGAGGTGGGGGCGGGGGGGTGGAATAACTCCCTGGGCTTGAGTCAGGGCATGGGAGGACTAACCATAAGATGTTGACTGTGTTGCCTTTGAGCTTCTCAGGTTTCTGAAGGTGAGGCACCGATTTGTTTGGAAAGGGTGGCCTCTGCTCGCCTGAAGGGACAGAGCCATTTTCCTCCTTTCAGTGGGCTGGGCCAGGCCTGCTGGGAACCGGCCTTGGGCCCGCGCTCTCTGGGGTGGGGGGGATTTGACCACAGCACTCTTGGTGCTTGTTAAGAGTGAGGAGTGACTCCGCCCAGGCAGCTTTACTTGCCTGCTGAGGGGGAAGGGGTAGGAGGGGTGAGGGGCCTGGATCAGGGACACCTAGTCTCTGCTCACCTGTGCCTGGGCCCTCCACACTCTGGGGAGAGCGCCAGGGCTGCCTCTGGGTTGGCTCCTTTGTCTTCTCCCCTACAGAGACCCCCAAATCTCGGGGCATCTCCTAGGGATAGGTAGGGACAGCGGGAGAAGGGAGGGACTTGACCTCCTCTTGCCTGCTCCCGCACCCCCTTACCTGCCTGCACCCCCATACCTGCCTAGACCCCCCCAAATCGGATGTTTTGGGCTCTAACTCCCGTCCTCTCCCCTCCCCAGAAACACCCAAAGGCAACAGGGAATGCACCTGCTACCTTACACTCCACCCTGAGGGGCTTCTCCCACAGGTCCCCTGCTCGAGTGAGTTCAGAGTGCTCTGAAAGCAGGAATCCCAACTTCTCCTTTCTAGAGCATTTTATCAGAACACAGGATGTTACCATCTATGGCTGCATTGTCTGATAGGGGAGCCACCCTTATTAGACACACGTGGCTATGGAGCACTTAAAATATACCTCATCTGAATCCAGATGGGCAGTGAATGTAAAATACACAAATGCGCCTGTAATCCCAGCACTGTGGGAAGCCAAGGCAGGCGGATCACCTGAAGTCGGGAGCTCAAGACCAGCTTGACCAACGTGGTAAAACCTCGTCTCTACTAAAAATACAAAAATTAGCCAGGCGTGGTAGCACATGCCTGTAATCCCAGCTACTCAGGAGGCTGGGACACAAGAATAGCTTGAACCTGGGGGGCGGAGGTTGCAGTGAGCAGAGGTTGCACCACGACACTCCAGCCTGGGTGACAGAGTGAGATTCTATCTAAAAAAAAATATACCAAAAAAATCCAAAAAACAAAAAACACAAGTACAATATGTCCTGGATCTCAGAAGTGCAGAACAATCAAACACGTATAATATCTCATTAATATACCTATTATTGAAATGATGATATTTTGGATATAATGGGTTAAGGAAAATATTTTAAAATTCATTGCACTTCTTTTTTGAAGTGGGCCAGTGTTGATCTAAGGGCAGAGTTGCAGACTTTCCTGAATGCAGAGCCGCCTGCAGGATCACTGGGACCCTTCGCTGCTGATCATGTGAGCCCCGGCAGGAGTTTCTGCCTCTTTCCTGAAAGCAAGTTCTGGGGTGCGTGGAGGCCACATGGCAGGCATGGCAGAGCCGCCTGAGAGGGGGCTTGACAGCTCCGCCTGTTCCCCTCCAAGGCAGCCCTTAGCTAGGTCCCAGCGTACCAGGGCCCTTGTGCATAATGGCTCTGGAGCAAGCAGGTCCTGAGTTCAAGTCCTAGCTCCACCATCAACTAGCAGGTGGCCCTGGGTGCTCTGGGCCTCAGTTTCCTCCTGCTAAACTGTAGTTAACAGTAGTACCTCCCTCCTGGGGTGGTTGTGAGGATGAAATGGGCTAAGGCATACAGAGAAGTCAGAACGCCTCCGGCACACAGCGAGCATTCGGCAGGCACAGCTGGCGGGTGGCTGAGCTTGTCTGGGTCACTCTAAGGAGGGAGGAGATAGGAGGTGGTGGCTGGGGCAGGCAGGCTTGAGTCTCAGTGTTCCCCATTCACGTGAACGTGCCCAAAGTCTTGGTGGCCCAGGGTCAGGGTGGGGGTCCAGTGAGCATGTGCTTTCTCCTGGGAAGCTGAGCGGAAGACTGGAGTCCTGTGCCGGCCCGGTCAGCTGGAGAAGGTGACCTTGAGGCCTGGCAGGCGGAGGCAGGCCAGGCTGGTGAGGGGCTAATAGCTGGAGGACCCAGGAGCCTCTGCTCTGCCAGACCCTCTGAAAGCCTGGTCTTAGCACTGCTGGAAATTCTTAAGCTGGGATTTCAGTTTAATTACATATTGATTAAATGGAACAAAGGCGTGGGGGCTGCAGGGAGCAGGCTCAGTGAGTGCCTGATAGAATCTGAATCCTGCTTTTTCCCTGCCTCCCACACGCTTAGAGTCTCGGAACTGTCCCTGCTGGGGAGGCTCAGTCTCTGCATGAGTTCTGCGGGCATCACAGGTCCTGCCTTAAACAGAGAGGCGCAGCAGGTGGCCCTTGGCCACACAGAGCTGAGTTTGCTTGCCTGCCTCAGTGCCCAGCACACCCATCTACCTACCAACCCAAACTCAGATCAGGCCTGGAGACAAGCCCATGACCTGGCCAAGGTCATGTCCAAGGTCAGAGGCAGATGTGGGACTTGTCCCCAAAGACAGTCCGATTCAACAAGTATTTATGGAGTGCCTACTCTGCACAGGTTCTGCTCTAGGCACTGAGAAGTGAGTGGGCTGTGGTCCCTGTCCTTTTTCATGGAACTCTCGACCCGATTGGGGGACCAGGATGGTCTTCCTGAGGAAATGACATCTGGCTTGAGGCTTAAGGGACAAGAGAAGGCAGCCAGGTAAAGGCAGGGAGGGAGGCAGAGGATGGCAAAAGCATTCCAAGGAGAAGGAACAGCATGTGTGAAGACTCAGAGGCAAGGGGGGCCACTATGGTGGGCCAGGGGATGCTGGAGCAGGGAAACTTAGGCAGAGTGTGGTGGGTGGAGCTGGAGGCATGAGGCAAACCCATTGCCAGGGGCATACAGTGGACACAATGGGCATCACAACACTTCCCTGCCCTTCTCCTAGCAATGCCATTTGGAAAACTGACCTCTGATCATGGGAGCCCATGTTGCCAAATTGGTGAGTCTATTCCCTAATCAGTGATTGGCTCAGGAATAAGCATGTGACCCAATTATGGCCAATGAAAGATAAGGAGGAATTACATCTTTGAGCTACTGAATCAACCAGCCCTGAGGCCCACCTACTCAAGAATTCATGTTCTGTGAGCCAGTACATTTCACTATGGTGTAAGCCAGGAGCAGCTGGATATTTTGTTACTTGCAGCCCAAAGCATCCTGACTGATGCATCTGTGCAGACAATGGTAAGTACTTTGGACTTCACCTTAAGAGCAATGGAGAACCACTGAAGAATTTTAACATGAAAATATATTCTTTTAAAAAACATCACTCCAGGTCAGATGTGCTGGCTCACACCTGTAATCCCAGCACTTTGGGAAGCCAAGGTGGGCTGATTACTTGAACCCAGGAGTTCAAAACCAGCCTTGCCAATATGGTGAAATACCATCTCTACAAAAAATAGCAAAATTAGCCGAGTGTGGTGACGTGCACCTGCAATCCCAGCTACTCAGGAGGCAGGAGAATCTCTTGAACCCAGGAGGCAGAAGTTGCAGTGAGCTGAGATCCCACCACTGCACTCCAGCAAGATTCCAACTCAAAAAAAAAAAAGATAAGTATTACATATATGTTGAGATGATACTATTGTAGATACATTGGTATTCTAGATATATTGGTTTAAATAAATGATTTTGCTAAAATTAATTCTCCTATTTTAATTTACTTGTTTAATATGGCTACTAGAAATTTAAAATTGAATATGTGGCTAGCATTATTTTTCTATTGGACAGCATTGCTGTAGGCCAGGGGTGGCAAACTGTGGATCAGCTTCAGACAACAGCCTGTTTTTGTGCAGCCCACAAACTAAGACTAATTATTATAGATATTGCCTTTTTTTTTTTTTTTGAAACAGAGTCTTGCTCTTTTGCCCAAGCTGGAGTGGTGCAGTGATGGGATCACAGCTCACTGCAGCCTCAGCCTCCTGGGCTCAAATGATCCTTACACCTCAGCCTCCTGAGTATCTGGGAGTACAGGTGGCCACCATCATTCCTGGCTAATATTTTTGTATTTTTAGCAGAGATGGGGCCTCAGTATGTTGCCTAGGCTGGTCTCGAACTTCTGGGCTCAAACAATTCCCCCGCCTTGGCCTTTCAAAGTGCTGGAATTAAGAAAACAAACCAAAATAAATATGCAATCGAGGCAGTATGTAGCCTACAAAGCCGAAAATATTTACGCTCTGGCATTTTACGGAAAGTGTATACTACTTCTGTGTGAGATTACAAGATGGACAAAGGCGGGAAC
Organism: Leontopithecus rosalia; assembly: GCA_028533165.1. Lineage (NCBI taxonomy): Eukaryota > Metazoa > Chordata > Mammalia > Primates > Cebidae > Leontopithecus > Leontopithecus rosalia. The sequence goes on along the minus strand of JAPYYA010005064.1, from coordinate 2,179 downwards.
TTTCGTCAGTTTTGTTCTTCAAGATGTCCTCAAAGCCTACAGGAGTAAATGCGCTGCTGGGCACACAGTAGGTGTTCAATAAACATTCAATGAATGAGTGAATGAATGAATGCATGGCTGCCTTTTGTTCCTGTCCTAGCTGCTGCCTCCCCAGCAGGCCTGGCTGCTCCCGAGAACAGAGATGTACCTTTTCCTGTGACCCCGCCACACAGCTGAGCCTGGGATAGAGCTGTGGGCCGGGAGCAGAGGCAGGAACACACTCAGGGCAGCGTGCTGCCTCCTCCTATCCTAGCCACTGCTGTCCATTCCTGTTGCCAAGAGCCTTCGGAGGTAGGGGAAGTAGGAATTCGCCACCCCTTAAACCAGAGAAGTCCAGACTCCTCTGATGGACAGGGCTCTTGACGGACAGAGGAAATCAGCCTCTGCCTGGGGAGGCTGGGGTTTGGGTGGTTTGCTCTTCAGGGTCCACTTCTTCTCCAGGGAAGGTGACTCAGAGCCCCAGAGCCAGCCCAGTGGACACGGGTTCCTGCCTGTCCCATGCAGGGTGCTGTGGCTTTGACAGATTAGAAGTCAGGACTTGGCCATCATGATTTCATGCTTTAAAAAAATAGACGAGTTTTCTTTTTTTGTTTCAGGTTTTTTAAGGGGGAGGGGCTCCTTTGTGTTTAGCTTTTACATCCCTTGCAATGAAGTTCCACCTTGTGCAGTGAAAAACGGGTAAAGGATTTCAATGGCTTTGCTTTGTCCATACACAGGACAGAGAGCAAGAAAGAAGAGGGTGGGGCACAGTGGCTCACACCTGTAATCCCAGCACTTTGGGAGGCTGAGGTGGGTGGATCACCTGAGGTCAGGAGTTTGAGACACGTGGTTGTGGGCGCCTGTAATCCCAGCTACTCTGGAGGCTGAGGCAAGAGAATCGCTTGAACCCGGGAGGTGGAGGCTGCAGTGAGCCGAGATACTCTAGCTTAGGGGATAGAGTGAGATTATGTCTCAAAAAAAAAAAAAAAAGGATAATGGTGTGAAAACCCTAAGAGGTGCTCAAACCACGGTCAGGGTATTGCTCCCTCCCAGGAGGAAGGCTTGCTCATGTGGACGCTGTGTGATTTAGCGAGCAGTGCAGACTGCAATCAGACCCTCTTGTAAGGGTAGATCGCTTAATCTTTCGGGCCTCAGTTTATTCCTCTGCAGAATGATTTAGGGTGAGGGTCAGAAGTAGTGGGTGTATGAACAGCCTGGCAGATAAAAGGCTCCCCAAAATGGCCATTGTCATTGATCATCTTTATTCAGGAGACAATTCCCTGCCCAGGAGCCAGGGAAGGGGGAGGCCTAGGCAGTTTCTATTTGCTTGGGACAGTCCAGAAGTTCTCTGCGGCCTGGAGAGGCTACAGGGCATCATGTCTTAGCCCTGGGGGGCTGGGGGTGAGGGTTTAGGGGAGGAGGGTCACAATACCAGCAAGAAAGACAGCAGGAGAAACTGAGAGAGCAAGCTGTCCTCCAGCCTGAAAACCTCTGTTCCTCCCTCCCAGCTCCTTTTGTCCCGGCTCAGAGTTCCTGGAATGTGGCAGCAAGAGATTGGTGGCTTCCTTGTTCTCCCCTCCTTCCCTCCCTCCAGTTTATTTATTATTTGTTACATGGGCTGTAATTAAGGAGGAAAAATCTGTAAAAATTAAGTGATTCTGAAGGTGCTGAGAAGGGACAGGGTAGAGGGCAGGGAGGGAGGTGCAGGGGCCCGTGGCCTTCCTTCTGACGGAAAACTCTTTGGAGAAAGGGCGCCAGAAGGAGCACGTGGAATTACCCCTCATTGCCTGTTCTGGAAGCCCAGCTGAAGAAAGCGCCCTACTGTGTGCCAAGCCTTGGAGTAAGATCTGGGTTCTGGCTTCACGCAGCAGGTGGGAAGCCTGGTGAGCAAGGCGGACACCTAAATAGGCAAGAACGCCATTGCAGATGACAGAGGGAAGCAGGGTCTCAGCTCCAGACCCTAAGAATGCCATTGCAGGTGACAGAGGGAAGCAGGGCCCCTGCTCCAGACCCTAAGAATGCCATTGCAGGTGACAGAGGGAAGCAGGGTCCCTGCTCCAGACCCTAAGAATGCCATTGCAGGTGACAGAGGGAAGCAGGGTCCCTGCTCCAGACCCTAAGAATGCCATTGCAGGTGACAGAGGGAAGCAGGGTCCCTGCT
>JAPYYA010005063.1:0-11154 GCA_028533165.1 Leontopithecus rosalia | reverse complement strand
GGGAGGAATCTGCTGGGATAAGGGGCTTGGGAAACACGGAGGGCAGGGCTGCCTCCGCAGCTTCCTCTGAGAGCAGATTAGCCGTGGCCTTCTGCCAGCAGGGCCTGGGTGCCACACGGGGTGGGGGGGGCGGCAGAGCTGTGGGCCCAGCTCTGGCACTGGGATTGGGGTGGTGGGACCCACTGAGGCACCCGCATGTGGGTGGCACCGAGGCGGTGATGTAGGCAGTGGGTGCCCGTGTCTGTCCCCGCTCCCCGGGCTCCCCGCCCTGCTCCTGCAGACCTGGACCTCAGGGCCCATTTGCGGTGCCAGGGGGCTCTTGGCCAGTTTGCCCGCAGGGCCCTGCCATGGGTCTTGGGAGCTTCTGTCCCCTCCCCTGCCCTTGTCCAGGTCAGCGTCTCTACCCGTGGGAATCTGAGGTGGCCCCGTCCTCTGGATACTGTGTGTCTGGCGGGTGCTGCTTGCTCGGGCTCACCCCTCACTGGTGAGAAGCTGCAGACACTATGGAAACCCTTTTCAGGCTCCGTGGCTGTCACCCCCACTAGAGACTTGATTACAGGGACCACCCCAGGCCTGCCCAGCTGCACCCCTCACTCCTGGTGGGCGGGGGGTCCAGGGCCTCTGTGTACCCCAGAAGCTGGGAATCCGCTGACACTGTTTAGTGGCTGAATAAAAGTCAAAGCAGCGATAGTGGGCGGTTACACAAGGTACTGATATGAAATCCACATTTTGTACTGGAGGAAGTTCAGTGTGAATTGAATTCACATTCAATGTTTATTTCTCATTTCTCCCAACTCAGTCTCCTCTCACGTGCATGACCCCACAGGGCTGTCACGAGGCATGCTGGGCACAGGCAGGTCAGAGAGAAGTGATGGCTTCCTCTGTGCCCCCTCACCTCCCTCCTTCCCTTCTCCCCCTCACTTTGGAGCATGCCGGCTGATTGTGGAGACGTCTCCCAGGCAGGATGTGTCAACAGGGAATGTGCTGGGGACAGCAGGAGTTCACAACCACCCCCGCAGGCGCCTTCCTGGAGCACGTCCGCAGGCCATGCGCAGCTGTATCCCCCACGAAGGCAGAGACCAGTTCCTTCCACAGGGCCTGGGTGGCCCAAGGAGCTGCACCGTTATGACCCGGTCCTTTGCAGAACACAAGGGACAGAGCTAGGTCCTTGTGCAGAAATGTTCTCTTGTCAGAATAGAAAGTTGTGGGTCCCTGGGCTGGAGCTCTGCAAAGCAAAGATGGAGCCTCAGAGGCTGCATCTTCCAAGGAGCTGGAATGCCACCTCAAGACCCTTTAGCTTCCAGAAACTCTAGTGAATTTGTGTGTATAGGACACCACCTTACCATGAGCTGGCATTTGGGGCCACCACGGTGAACGAGGAGGAGTCCCAGCCTCCCCCGGTGTCCTGACCAAGGGTGTCCTGGACATGGTGAAGGGTCTGCGGTGCTGTGGTTACAGGACGCGGTCCCCAGGGTGGGACTGCTGATCTGCCCCTGGGAGCGACGCATATTCAGAGCCCCGGGCCTCTCCTAGTGCTGGGTCTTTGCTTCCAAAGGGAAGTGACTTGAACCTGCAGGTATCGGCTGTGCCTCTGCTGCTTTTTTAGAGGCAGCGACTTGCAGGGCAGACTCAGAGACACGTGTCTATGCATACGAATGGGTCTGTGGATGAGAAATGGGGGAGTGCTGGCCGGGCTCGGTGGCTCACGCCTAGAATCCCAGCACTTTGGGAGGCTGATTCGGGCAGATCACTTGAGGTCAGGAGTTTGAGAGCAGCCTGGGCAACATGGCGAAACTCCATCTCTACTGAAAACACAAGGAGGCATGCACCTGTAATCCCAGCTACTTGGGAGGCTGATGCGGGAGGATCACTTGAGCCCAGGAGGCAGAGGCTGCGGTGAGCAGACATGGCACCACTGCACTCCAGCCTGGGCAACAGAGCAAGACTCCTTGCTCTGTTAAATAGATAAATAAGAAAGAAAGAAAAAAGAAGAAATAGCAGTGCTGTGGTCACTCTGGAAAAACAGGAGGGACCCCACCCAAAATGTGGTTCCTCCGTCACGCCTGATGACACCCCCATACAGCGGGAGGAGGTGAAAGGGTCTGGTATTTACTTAGCTCAGCTTTCACCAGGTACAGGGTGGCTCCAGGAAGGGAGCTGGCTGGGGTGTCGGCCTCACCTGGGCAGGAGCTGCAGGGCTTCAGCCTCTCACTGGCACCGACGGCACCCACCCTGCTATGGGGCACACGGGAAGACGGATGGGCGAGGTGTCAAAGAGGTGAGCCATCAAACGCCAGAAAAAAGGAATCAGACTCTTTACTGCAGGAAGCAATTAATTTGTGGCTTTCTGTGCAGAAGCAGGGGGGATTTGAGGTGGGCTTTGTGGAGTGGAGAAGTTCACCAGGTTGTCAGTGTGGGTTGGGCTTCCCCGTGCAGAGCACAGCAATGTCCCTGCTGCCCCTGAGAGAATGTTTTCCTGGATCTCCAATGCTGAGATATCAAAATAACTGTCTTCATAGTTTTAGGGTAAAACTAATTTTTAGGAAGGCAGAGCACCTGCCTGCCTGCTGTTCCTGGTAAGACGTCGTTCCGTTGCTCCAGGTCAGGCATGGATTATTAACTCTCAGGGGTTTGGGGGACCAGCAGCCACAGAGGTGGAGCCACAGAGGTGGGGAACAGGCTGCAGCCTCCTCTGCCTCCGGGGCTCTGCCCTTCAGTGATGTCAGCAGTTCCCCGGATGCTAATTGCCATCCTCTCCATAAAATCCCTGCTGGCACATGCTGCCCGGGGGACACCTCCACAATCAGCCTGCCTGCTCCGAAGTGCGGGCAGAGGGGAAGGAGGGAGTGAGGGTGCAAGGAGGAAGCCATCCCTTCTCTGTGAGCTGTGTGTGCCCAGCACGCCTCGTGAGAGCCTTGCGTGTAGTGTGCACGAGACTGAGGCAGGGGCCGTGAGAAGCTTTCCCGGGTCACGCGACTGAAGCCCAGAGCCAGGGTCTGGGGCCCTGAGAGGTCCTTGGTGCATTGAGAGCACTGTGCATGCACATCAGCAAAGAGGGAGATGATGTCATCTTCCTTCAGAGCCAGTACAACGTTCTTCTGCCAGCAAGGAAAGAACACTGGGTCGCGCCCCTCCATGCAGGCAGGGCCCCTCGGCCGTGCTGATACTGAGCCCAGCCCTGTTCCGACGCTGGGGCCTCTTGTTGGAAGGCCTTGTGCTGTACAGCTCCCCCACCACTCGGGGAGGATGCTGAACTCCCTACCTGTCATTCTGGCCTCAGAGCAGCTGCATCTGTCTGGTCTCTCACCCCAGCCAAGCACAGTGGAGGTGTCAGCAAATCCCCGGAGAGAAAGCCCCACGGACACAGAGCTCCCTTCTCCGAGCCCCCCTTTCCGTGGGATCACAGTAGCGGAATCAGGGTCTCCAGAGAAACAGAACTGGGGGTGGGGGGTACATAGAGTGAGAAGGAGATTTATCTAAGGAGGGGACTCATGGGGTAATGGGGGCGGGGAGTCCAGCAGTCACAGTGCAGGCAGCGCGGGTTGGCTGCTGCAGACCCAGAGGAGCATGTGGCGGGGGTGAAGCCCCAGGCTGTCTGCTGGAGTATCTTGATGGCTTGGGAAGGCCGGCTTTCTGCTGTACTCAGGACTTGAACTGATGGGAGGAGGCAACAGACTTTACCTAAAGTTCATCCATTTAAAAGTTAACCTCAGTCCGGGCACAGTGGCTCACTCCTGTAACCCCAGCACTTTGGGAGGCTGAGGCGGGTGGATCACCTGAGGTCAGGAGTTTGAGAGCAGCCTGGCCAACACGGTGAAACTCCGATTCTACTAAAAATTAGCTGGGCCTGGTAGCACACGCCTGTGAGGCGTGAGAATTGCTTGAACCCCGGGAGGCCGAGGCAGAGGCTGCAGCGAGCCGAGATTGTGCGGCTGCACTCCGGCCTGGGCAACAGAGCCAGACCCCATCTCAAAAACAAAAAGAAAAAACGTTAATCTCATCTAAAACTAAAAACACTTTCAAAAGTGACATAAAATTAATCATCACAAGAGAGGTGACATTCTTTTTTGATGTTCAAAATAGGATCTTTTGACAGGACAGTCAGCTGGAAACTAGGCCGACAAAGAGAAATAGAGAAACGGTGGGGGGGGACTTGCTAAACTCCTTTATCCTGTCTAGGAGCAAAGCTGGGGGAGGCAGCCCATGGCCGCTGTGAGCCTTCACGGCGAGTCTCTGTAGGGCCAAATGCTTTTATCCCTCTTGCTAGATACCTGGGTGTAGAACTGCTAGTGTGGAAAACATGGGCGTAACCATGTCAGAAACCACCAATCGGTTTTCCAAAGTCATTTACGGTCCCCTCTGGCAGCAGAAGAGGGCGGCCGTGCTCCTGCCATCCCCCACTCTGTATTTTGTTCTGCTGACCTCCCTGTCTCCCTTGACGCCAGTGCGTTCTGTCACAGACCTTCAGTCCTCCAACTTTTTTCTCTTTTTCAAAATTCTTTTGGTCATTCTAGGTCCTTTTCATTCATATATATATATATATATATATATATATATATATATTTTTTTTTTTTTTGAGACGGAGTTTCGCTCTTGTTACCCAGGCCGGAGTGCAATGGCGCGATCTCGGCTCACCGCAACCTCCGCCTCCTGGGTTCAGGCAATTCTCCTGCCTCAGCCTCCTGAGTAGCTGGGATTACAGGCGCGCGCCACCACGCCCAGCTAATTCTTTGTATTTTGAGTAGAGACGGGGTTTCACCATCTTGACCAGGATGGTCTCGATCTCTTGACCTCCTGATCCACCCGCCTCGGCCTCCCAAAGTGCTGGGCTTGTGCCTGCAATTGCATTGAATCCATCAATCTGTTTGGGAGGACGGGGCGTCCCATCAATACCAGGGTTTGGCCCGTGAACATGGCAGGCTCCTCCACTGATTTTGTTCACTTTCCGTCAGCTGTGCCTTGGCATATCCTGTGCATCTTTTGCTAGATTTATTCCTAAGGATGCATGTTTTCTCTGTCATTTAAAATGGCATTTTAGTTCAATTTTTGCTATAATGCAAAAACATAATGGATTTTTAGTGGCTTTATGGAGATGACATTCATATATCCTACACCTCAGCCACTTAAAGTGTGCAATTCAGTGGCATTTAGTATATTCACAGAGCTGGGCAGCCGCCACCACACTCTGACCATCCTCACAATGTAATTCTAGAGCATTTTTATCACCCCCAAAAAACCATACCCATCCGCAGTCACGCCCTCCTCCTCCCGCTGAGCTTCTCTGCTGGCCTTGGCCATCACTGAGTCCCCTTCCCTCTCTGCGGCTTCGCCCCTGCTACGTACATATCGAATTCTGCTTTGTTTGCACGTCTGTGTCTGGCCTCTCTCACTGAGTGCCAGGTTTCAAGGTCCATGCCTCTCATGGCGACCAGAAGTTCCCTCCTCTCTATGGCTGAGAAACACCCCATTGTGCGGCTGGTCCACGTCTTGTGAACCCATTTCTTGGTGCAGGGACAGTGTGCTGCCCCCAGCACCTGGCTATGGCGGACATGTGTGGACATGCTCTTGTGTGGACAGGTTTTCACTCTCCTTGAGTGGAGCAGAATTGCCAAAGCACAGGCTGAGTCTGCGTTTAACATTTTGAGGAACTGCCACCAACAACACAGGAGTGTTCTGGCTCCTCCGCGTCCCCACCGACTCGGATGACGTGTCTCAGGGACACATTCCAGAGAGAGCGTGCAGCGGCGCCTCGCTGTGTGATTTTGCTTCCCTCCCGAGCAGTGGCAGGCCACACCTCATGTGCTCACTCCCCGTTCTGGTATCTTCCTTGGAGACACGTCTGCCATTTTTTAAATGAGGTTAATTATCTCTTTATTACTGACTACTGATTTTGTATGTTGATCTTATAGCCTACAATTTTGCTTCTGTCCCTTCTTCGTTCTAGCAGCTTTCTGGAAGATTCTGTCAGTGTTTTTACAGGGGTGGCCTGGCCCTGTCCTGCTTCTTTCTCTGCAGTCTATTGTTTTTTGTTTGTTTTGCTTTTTTTGATATTTTTCCTTTCTGTGCCTCATGGCACCGGTAAGAATAGAGGAGCTTCGAGTAGGCACCAGCGCTGCTTCCTTCTCTTGAGGGGAAGCGTGCCACCTTCTACTATGAAGCCCGATGTCTGTCCCACTTAAAACAGTCCCTTGTATTCTCAGTTGGCTTGAGTTTTCATTATAAAGGCGTAATGGCTGTCAGATTCTTTCTGTCTCTATTGAGGTAATCACACGGCTTTCCCTTTCAGCTTGTGAATATGGCGAAATGCACCGATTTTTCAAACAGCCCCTCGGCCGTGCATTCCGGGGCGAACCCCACGTTGTCACGGTGTATTATCGTTTTACATGTTTACCGTACCCAGTTCCCCAAATGTTGCCTGTGTTCACGAGGGGCATCGGCCTGCAGTTCTCTTGCGGTATCTTTGTTTGGTTTTGGTATCGGGATAAGCCTCGTAGAATGTGTTAGGAAATGTTCTCTGCTCTTCGGTTTCCTGGAAAAGATTGTACAGAGTCAGGATTCTTTGTTGACTGCTGGGTGAAATTTGCCAGTGAAGCAATTTGACCTGTCATTTCCTTTGTCGGAAGGTTTGTACCTACTAGTTTAAGTTTTTTAACAAACGGGCCTATTTTGTTTATCTGTTTTCTAAGTGACTTGAATAATTTGTGTGTTTCAAAAAATGTATCCATGACATCTAAGTGGTCAGATTTACTGACATAAATGTTCCTCATAGTCCCTTTTAAACTTTTTAAATATCTACAGAATCTTTCTCTCCTAATTTTGCTCATTCACGCCGCCTCTCTCTAGTGATTACACAGGGTAAAAGATTAATCGATCTTATGGATTTTCCGAAACCATGTGCGCAGAGCAGCCACAGGGCAGCACGGCCTCTGCACGCAGTGGGGTGCTCAGCAACCGGGCAGGCAGCTGCCACCATACACGATGTCACAGGGACAGGAAGGAACCAGGGTGCTAGGACACCCACCACCTGAGTTCCGGAGCGGATGTCCCAGGGAGGAGCTTTCTACTTTCGGTTGTCCTGAAAGAGTCTGCTCCTGGGTTAGGAAGTGGGGGCCGGGGAAAAGACCTCAGTGGGAGGGAGGAGAGACGTTCTCCCTGTCAGCCCCAAGACACCAGCCTGGACACCCCAGGGTCCTGCTCAGAGCCCACCAGGCACTGAGGAGGACTCACAGGAGGTCGAGGGGAGCACCCACTGATCTCTCACACACAGACACTCACACACACACATGCACACGCAAATGCATGCACATGCATGCACGGACATACACACACACACGCACGTACACACACATGTACACACGCACTCACACTCGTGCACACACACACACACACATTCTCCTCCTGAGACTTTTGCATCATGGATACACACAGGCACATCCTTGTTTGTGCAACTAAAATCTCCAGAGTTCCCCAAAGTGAAAACCACAGGCAGCTCACAAAATGCCCTCCAACCACCAGCTCTTCCAAGACAGAAAACTCTCATAGTACTGGGGGGCCAGTGTTTCCAGATGGGATTCGTCCCCAAGCAGGTTCCAGAAATGCCAACGCACTGAGTTTCAGCCAGGGCACCCCTCACACCTGGCCTGGTCCCCCAGGGGGCAGCTGGCACTCTCCGGACGGAGCAGTCTTCCCAGTGGCCCTGCAGCCTCTGCACGGAGCTTGTCCTGGGGCAACACAGGTATTGATCTGGCAGCTCCTGAAATGAGCAGCCCTGGGAAGGGAACGTGGCCATTAAAGTAATGATAAAGAAAAGGGCTGCAGCAACATAGAAACAGATTTAACAGCAGGACGTTTGACTCCCGAGACAGTGGGTATCAGAAGGACAAATACATTAAATGTAGCAATTAAAAGACACAAGGCTACGGATGGAATGAAAAGTCCACAGATCCAGTGATGTAAGCCAACTGTACGTGGACTTAAAGGAGGCCACGGAGTGGCCACAACATTAAGCCACACGCAGCTTTCCGACCATCGAATGCTAAACATAAAGAAATATGTTTTCCAGCCACAGGGCAAAAAGAGAGAGAGAGAGGGAGGGAGACGAAGTCACAAAAGGGACAGCACAAATATTGTGTGTTTGGAAACCAAATAGACTATCGCCATAAATCTTGGGCCACACAGATAATCGTGAGTGAAAATACAAAATGACTAAAAATAATGTTAATAAAAACTGCCCACTGGGAGGACCGGGGCGCAGTGAAGCAGCCCTTGCTCCGAGATGTGCAGCGCTGAAAATATTTATCACACATTACGAAGCCGGTGGAATGTCTGTGTAAATATTTTGCCTGTTTCTAGCTGAGTTGCTTTTGTCTTTAATTCTCGAGGGCTTATCAGTGATATGATTTGCAAACACGGCCTCCCCGTCTGTGCTTTATCGTCCCATTTTTTTGTTAGTGTCTTTTGAAACACATTGGAAAAAAATGTGATGAAGTTGACCCTGTCAGTGTTTTATTTTCTGGGTCTGCGTTTGGCGTCAGGGCTAAGAAGCCGCACCTGGCCCACGGCTCCCACCACTTTCTCCCGTGTTTTCTAGAAGCTCTCCTTTCAGTTTCTCAGTTAGTCCTCTTTGTGCTCATTTTCGGGGTGGGCCATGAGCTAGGCCTCCAAACCTGCTCCTTCTCACGTGGCTATCTAGATGTCCCAGCACCGTTTGTGGAAAAGACTATCTGTCCCCCATCGAGTTCTGTTTATGCCTTTGTCAGAAATCAATTGACAATGTACGTGACGGGTTTTTTGCTCTGCATGTCTGATCTGTTTCATTGATCCATGTCTACACTGAATCCAATGTGAGGCTGTCTTGGGTATTGGATTTTGTTCTTTTAGAAAATTGTTTTGTCCATACCAGGTCCTTTAAGCTACTTTTGACATTAAGTTTTGGGTTCAGCTTTCTGTTGGGATGTTTTATCAGCTATATGATTTGCCAACATGTTCTCCTAATCTGTGGCTTTTCCTTCATTTTCATTTGTAAATATTAGGATCAGTTTTTCAAAATGTGCACAAATGCCTGCGGGATTTCGACAGGGATTACATCGGATTTACCAACGGTCCTGGTTACGTGACTGCACCTCTGGCCATGAGCAGGGATGGGCTCCCGAGCTGTCTTCCTTCATTCCTCCTGGCAGGATTTGGCTCTGACACTTCTTTGATTACACATGGGCTTATGTGTTTTATTCCATTATTAATGAACATTCCCTTCATTTCATTTTCAGATTGTCTGTTGCTCGTGTGGAGAAATGCAGTGGATGTGTGCGTTGATACTGTACTCCAAGCCTTTGCTGGATTTTTTCATTAGTTCTTTCCAAAATTCTCCAATCTGTGATTTCTTTCTCTTTCACTACCTTTGGAAGAGTCTCAGCCATCGTCCCTTTAGGTCGTTTTTCTTCCACGATTTCTCTTTTCCTCTGAGGACCGTAAGTGCACATTCACTGGAGTGCTGAAGCGTTTCCAAGGTCTCGGATGCTTGATTTACTGCTCTATCCTCCCTCCCTCCTCTTTGTGTTCATTTGGGGTGATTTCTACTCTCCTGTCTCCCGGTTCACGGATTCTTTCCTTACTTCTGCCCGGTGTGTTAATAAGCCTATCGTAAGAACGTTGATATTGTGAGGGGTGGAGAGGCTATTTCCTCTTGACTCTTGTTTCTGAGACCGAGCCATGCTCTGTCGCCCCAGCTGGAGTGCAGTGGTTCAATCACAGCTCTCTGCAGCCTCTAACTCCTGGGCTGAAGAGATTCTCCTGCTTCAGCCTCCAGAATAGCGGGAACTATAGGTGTATACCACCAACCCCAGCTAATGTTTTTATTTCTTTGTAGACACAGGGTCTCAATATGTTTCCCAGGCAGCTCTGGAACTCCTGGTTTCAAGTGATCCTCCCACTTTGGCCTCCCAAAGTGCTGGGACTACAGGTGTGAGCCACCATGCCCGGCCTTCATTTGACTTTTTGAAAACAGTTTTTGAGCCACCACCAGGTGCAGTGGCTCAAGTTTTCTCTAAAATTCTCATCAAAATTTATAGGAAGGTGTAGCCATAAAATGTGGGGGGGATGTCTTTATAATTTTTTTAAAAATCTTAAAAGCAAAATACAAAGGAAGAAGAATGAGTGGTGATTTCCCAGACAGCTATCAGAACAGACTATAAAGCTATGGTGATTAAAACAGCACTGCCTTGCTTTTAGATTAGATAAATAGAAGGAGGAGGTGGACCCAGGCCCTGGCAGCCTCCTCGGCATAACTCGGGATCCAGTGGATGGGGCATCCCAGCCAGCAAGTAGACGCAAGGCCTGCTGCAGAGGACGTCGCGATAGAACCACACACCTGCAGAGGACGTCGCGATAGAACCTGCAGCAAGGTAGTCCCGTCTCAGCTGGGACACAGAACAAATCTAAGAGGAATCAAAATCCTAACGGAAAACAAAAGTACAAAATTCCTGGAAGGACACGTGGGGAATGCAGTTCTGATGCTTGGGGGCCTTGAAAACATGCCATGAGTGTCCGGGAGATTTTGCTGTTTCAAAAGGAAACACTTCCTTGTTGAAAATCACAGTACAGTAGTAGCCTTTCTAAAAATGTACTAAAAACTAAAGAACATCAACATAAAAAAGAATTTACATCAACGAATGGATAAAATAGCCAGTTAACATCAAATGGCAGTAACCCTAAATTTAAATCGACTAAATCCCCCAATTAAGAGATACAGCCAAAACCTAACGGTATACTACATCCAGACCCATTTATATCCAAAGATACACAAAGACTCAAAACAAAGGGTTGGAGAAAGATTTACCAACCAAATGGAGAGCAAAAATAAAGAAATAAACAAAAAGCAGGAGTTGCAATTCTCGCATTTTATAAAATAGACTTCAAAGTAACAAAGATACATGGTAAAAGGATCAATGCAACAATAAGAGCTAATGATCCTAACACCCAGATACATAAGACCCATAAAGAGATTTAGACTCAACGAGACAGAAAATTAATAAGGATATCCAGGACTTGAATTCAGATCCAGAACAAGTAAACTTAATAAATATGTATAGCGCTCTCCACTTTAAATACACAAAATATACATTCTCCACTTTCAATACACAAAATATTGATCAGCCA
>JAPYYA010005062.1:0-11155 GCA_028533165.1 Leontopithecus rosalia | reverse complement strand
GGGTTCAAGCAATCCTCCTGCCTCAGCCTCCCTAGTAGCTGGGACTACAGGCACGCGACACCATGCCCAGCTAATTTTTGTATTTTTTTAGTAGAGACGGGGTTTCACCATGTTGACCAGGATGGTCTCGATCTCTTGACCTTGTGATCCACCCGCCTCGGCCTCCCAAAGTGCTGGGATTACAGGCTTGAGCCACCGCGCCCAGCCCTTATCCCAAGATTTTAAAATTAAAACAATTTTGTTCAATCGAATGAAGTTATACACACACACACCCCACACACACACACATAGAGAGAATTCTTTAAGACATAATACATTAATTACTTTTGTGAATCAATTCATCATCCTCTGTTTTCTTATAGATAAGAAGGTTAACTAATGATAATTTTTTAACGTAAAAAACAAATTTTTTATCTAGGAATAGGCCTGATGTATATATTTATGTATATGTGTTGTGGTGACTTTGCCTATGGAAAAAAGTAAAATAATGAGTTTTAAATACAAACATATATTGATTGTTTAATATGAATAATGCGGTCAATAAAAACTGACTAAACCTTTGCCTCATTCTACATGTGATTAAAAACCTGCATTTTTCGTTCATCCTCTCTGATATTTACACCCAATGTGCCTGAGAAATAAGTTGAGGGAAAGTCCTGTTTAAAATTTAACAGTTATGTGGCTCAGAGATTGAAATTTTAAAAAAGATTAGAAACTATTAGCTTTTGTAAAGCTTCCCAATTTGAATAACTAAAAAAGTTTACTCTCACAACATTTTTTTTTCATATTTTGTTTTTTCTAGGAAGATGGTCTAAAACAAGAATTTGGTGGCAGAACTTAACTTGTAGACACATATATTTTACATGACAATTTCATATAGATAGCACTTTATTTAGTAATTTTGGTAGATTCCAAAAGTTTTAGAATATATAGCATTTAAGCTCAGTGTTCCAACCACTAGGGAAAAAGGTCATTTGTACACAAAATTTACAAAAGTTAAAATTTGTGAACACTAGCATATAATCAGTGTCTTTGTTTCTAATAATTTTGTCCTTAGAAGACCTCAAAAACTAAATTTATATCCTCTCTAAAGTAAGAGAAAATTGAGACTGAATCACTTATTATCATAAATATGCTTAAAATATCACTAGAATTTATAGTGTAATCATGAATGTATTCATGTTTTTCAACACTTATGTTAGATAGGCAGTAAAATTTTCCAAAATTTTAGTTATTTAAAATTTATTCTGATCACGGGTGAAATGAATTATATCAGTCAATTTCAATAATATTTTTAGTTTAATAATTTATATTTTTCTATTTACTCCCCAAATAAATGTTTACTTTCTAATGTACATTTTTAATCAATAAAAATTTCTATTTTTATAATATACTTTATTTGGTGTTTTTATACATATATAGAAAATATATATTTAGGAGTTACATATGTTGAAACAAATTTAAATCATAAGCTGTGGAAATATATTTTGGCTTTATCAATGAAAGAAAATTGTTTGTATCAGGATACTAACTGTAGGGAATATTCTTATGATCTTAAACTTCTTCAAATTTTCTTGAAATTATCTGATCAAGAGTGTTCTCTTTTAACATTGAATTTCCAGCATATGAACTCCAGGTTGTATTCAACACATTTGTCTAAACTGCCATCAGCTTTCACCTGACTAAATTGACAAAAACTTTAAACACAACATTCACTGAAAGAAAAACACTATTCATAAAACAAACCTCATTCACTGTTTGTTTAAAATCATTTTATATTTTCTCATTGCTTTTAGATTTAAAAAACTGTTTCTTACACACGTCTTTCTGAGGCCTTAAGATCTGGGCCCAACATATTACTCCAGCCTCATTCTACATCCTGTTACCCTTACTTTTTTATTTCTGGCTGTTGAGGTCCTATTTCAGATTTGTGGATCCATTGACCTAACCATATATTGCTCCCTATTTAGATAGTTCTTTTCTCTTATCTCTACCAAGATAAATTTGAATCATTAAATGTCAGAGTCACATTCTCAGTAAAAAACATTCTGATCACCATAACCAGGTTCAATCTCCATATGTTTTTAAAACATCAAGTTCTTCCTTTCTTATATTCCATTCGTCATTCTATAGCACACATGCCTGTCAGTGTGAGATTACATACCTACTTTCTCCATGACTCAATGGCAAATTCATAAGAGAAATATTCTAATCTGATTTTCATTAACTTTGATTATCCAACAGAAAAGTTGAATAAGAAGGACAGTAACAAAGAAAACAATCTAAAACATCATAAAATTGGACAATACAGAATAGAAAATATTTCACAGGAAACCAACAATTCTAATGACAATGTCATAGTTCAAGAGAAAAAGAAATAGACTCCAATTCTGGATTGGAGGAGTGGCAAAAAATTGGGGGCCATCTTTAATTCTTTATTTTTCTACAGAATGCTCTGTAATTTCCATATGTCAAATATGCCCTGGACCTTCAAATTTTATCCAACCATGGCCCAAGCTCAGGCTCTCAGTATAAAATCTAATGATCTAAACCCAGCCATTGTGTGTGAAACTTTGGATACAGAACCTCAGGAGCAGATATCTGTGATTAAAAAGAAGTCGTGTGAAATAATCCCAGACCCAATATACAATATGAGATAGTCTGAGCTTCCTGCAGCTGCTCCTACAAATTCCACAATCTTGGTGGCTTAAAACAACATAAATACCTTCTTTAACAGCTGTGGAAAGTAGAAGCCTGAATTGAGGCAAGGTTATGCTCCCTCTGAAGGTTCCAAGGGAGAATTTGTTTCTTGTATCTTCAGGCTTTTGGTGGCTTTCCACATTCCCTGGCTTGCTTGCATCTCTTACGTCTTAATTTGCATTTCCTTTCCCGGCATATGTCTGTCCCTTTTATCTTAATCTGCCTTTTGTTTATAGAATATATGTGATGGTATTTACAACACACTCAGACAATACAGCGTAACTTCCTCCTTTCAAGCATCTTAATTTCTTCATGCCATTTGCTAATTTGCTATAAATAACAAATACTACCTTTTTGTCATAAGAAATAATATTTGCAGGATTTGGGAATTAAGATGTGGACCACCATTAAGGGCAGTAGAGATGGAAAACAATATGCATAGTTGACACTCTTTCTTTTTTATTCATTTTTAAGACAATGAATCAGAAAGCACATAGCAGGCGTTGTTTCATAGCAATTTCGAAATTGAGTCAAGTACTTGTTGTCAATTCCCCTTTCTCTGAGGGAAGGTAATGTTATTAGGGCCAAGTTCTGATCCTTGGGAATTCCTCTTTTATGTATTTTGCTCCAATGACTGGGAACTTGGTTATATGTTATTGTCTTTTTTTTTTTAACAAAGAAAAGGCTTACACTTCCACTGAGCAGTTTTCTTAGCGTATTTCCTATGTTTGGCTGGCCCAATGACATCTTTGTATCTTAAAGTGTCACTGTCCCTTTGAATCCAAACTAATAGTTCTTTTGTTTATGTAATTCTCCTGAAAAATGTTATAAATTTTTTAATATATGAATCTTATTGGCATTCTGTCCATTATATAAAAGCCATAAATATAAATCTTTTCAAGATAGGCCACTGTATACTTTGGGCTGTGTGTCAGGATACAGAATTACATGCCATTTAAATACTTGGATTCCCTTTGAATAGGTTAAGTGAAATGATAATGCCATTCCTTTGTTGTTGATTTTTTAAAATAAAATGCTTACTTTTTATTTATTATTGTTATTATTGTTTGAGACAGAGTCTTGCTCCATCACCTAGGCTGGAGTACGGTGGCAAAATCTTGACTCACTGCAATCTCTGCCTCCTGGGTTTAAGCAATTCACCTGCCTCAGCCTCCTGATTAACTGG
Source organism: Leontopithecus rosalia (assembly GCA_028533165.1). Classification (NCBI taxonomy): domain Eukaryota; kingdom Metazoa; phylum Chordata; class Mammalia; order Primates; family Cebidae; genus Leontopithecus; species Leontopithecus rosalia. The sequence continues at coordinate 7,269 of JAPYYA010005062.1, read as the reverse complement.
GACTATAATCACCTGCCACCATGCCTAGCTAACTTTTGTATTTTTGGTAGAGACAGGATTGCACTATGTTGGCAAGGCTGGTCTTGAACTCCTGACCTAGTGATCCACCTGCCTCAGCCTCCAAAATTGCTGGGATTGCAGATGTGAGCCACCACATCCAGTCAATACAATGCCTATTAAGGTGTCCTCAGTCTATACTGTTGAATTTACCTTGATGTTTTACTGTCTGTGCCTTTGATTTGACATCTTCTGACCCCCAGGCCTTCCCTTACACTGATAATTCTTTTCATTCCTCTGCTAAAGAAGCTGAGAATGAGGAATAGTTTTGTTTTCCAATCCCACAAAAGTACTGATTTAGATATATTATCCAACTTCCATATCAAATAGGCAGTGTTGCAAAACATTCTTCCATACATAATATGGCCCACCTTATTTTCAGCCTCTAACAATGATATTCTTATTGTTTTTCCAACATTCATTGACAGTTTCTTTTACAGTCAATCCAACGTAAAATATCTTAGATTTTTACACAGTAGCACCATAACTCTAGCACTATTAACTGTATTCAGTAGGATTCATCCAAGGAAGCAGAGCCATTATGAATATTATAGAATTAGGAATTAATTATTATATACAATCTCACACAACTGCATGAGAAGCTAGGAAAGTAGAAGAATCAGCAGTTGAAGAATTAGACACAATTTTAGTAATAAGACTCGAGAAACATGGGCATAGGTAGGTAACTCAGTAAGTAATGGGGAATCTAGGATACCAGGTATATACTCAAATGGGGATATGAAGAAGTTGTGGACTAGCCTGTGGAATAACCTATGGAAATATGCTGCCTCGCACATTTCCATGGCTACAGTCAAGTGTTCAGTGGTGAGCCCGGGGCTTCTTTGGTCAGCAGGACTGGCAATTAGGAGGATCATCTGGCTGTCAGAGGACAGCAAGGCAACGTGAAACTTTCCTGTATGTCACTACATTAAATGATAATGACCTTCAGGAAATAATGGCTGCTGCTTTAACTCTACCTTCTACGTAACACAAATATATATATATATATTTTTTCAGCCAATTGTCATCCAAAAACACCACAGGTTTCCAACAAATTTCCAGTATAACATGTCAGAAATTAACACAGCTAGACATTAGCTAAAGCAGTGAGAACAGATTTTATTCAGTAACTACTGATGATAAGGAAAGATCTGAGCTGCATCCCAAATTTTGCAAAGGGGACTGGACATTTTAAAAGAAAACTGATGAATGGTAGATAGCAGAGGTTCAGTAGATTCAGAGAAGTGAAAAATTATAAAGGATTGGTCAATGTGAATGTGATGAGGCCAGCTGTGTCTGCTAGCTGGCAGTTATCCAAGTGAGAATTCTAGTTTCCCACAGAGACTGGATGATAAGGGTCCTGTCTTACTGATGATTTTATTTCAAAAAAAAAAGGCTTTTGGACCATTGAGAGACATACTTCTGAGTTATAAAAAAACACACATTCACAATCGCAAGACGTTTTAAGTAAATGCTCTAAGAAAGGGAAGCCATTTGTCAGGCATCATCTACAACAAATAAATAGTAAGCTCCCTGACAGTGTAGATCTTTCTTAGGTGGACATTTTAATGGAATGCCAGGGCCATCTAAGGAACACGGCCTTATGCTGTTAGAAGCAATGCTAGGCTTTGATCAAGTTTCTTGGTGCAGGGATTTGGACAGAGTTGTGTTCTCAAACACTGTTGGTCCAGCACAAACTGGTGCTGTCACTTTAGGAGAGTCATTGCATATAGAGAAATCAATTATATGTCTATAGGCCAATCAGAGTTGGAAAGTTAAACTTTAGGAATTTATAAAATTTAAAATAGCATCCAAGCATGTCAGATATCTTGGAGAATAACTAGAATAAAATATATCTTTAAATCTTTAAAAGAAAACAAGAAAATGTTATTGCGTGAATTAAAGACAAACAATGGGAGGATGTACCATGTTCTTGTAGTTAAAGACTCAATTTTTTAAGACATCAGTCCTTCCCAATTTGATCTATGGATTAGCTTTATTCTTAGTAAAAAATTCAGTAAGATTTTGTTTTTTTAGTTTTCCAAATTATTCTGAAACATCTATGATTATAAAAATGCAAAGTAATAGAAAATGAAAGAAAATGTCTTTATTTAAATCATTAGAGACAGGCAAACTTTTGTAACATGCTAAATACAAATTAAGCATATTGAATTTTCTTCTGAGTACTTAAAACCCTTAACGTGGGCTTGGAGCAGTGGCTCACACCTATAATCACAGCACTTTGGGAGGCTCAGAAGGGTGGATCACTAAGGTCGGAAGTTCAGAGTTCAAGACCAGCCTGACCAACATAGTTACACCCTGTTTCTACTAAAAATACCAATATTAGCCTGGTGTGGTAGTACATGCTTGTAATACCAGCTACTCAGGAGGCTGAGGTTGGAGAATTGCTTGAATTTGGGAGGCAGAGGTTGCAGTAAGCTGAAATCATGCCATTACACACTTCAGCCTGGGTGACACAGTAAGACTCCATTTCAAAACAAACAAACAAACAAAAATGCTTATCTTTATGTCACTGAATTAAAGTGACTATATGCATGTATATTTGCTTAAATATTCAGATGTCAAAAAATACATCTTTTACTATGAAAATGTGTGATTTCACTGTAGTCTTATATTTCCATTTTACGTGAGTGAGAAATAATTCAATCATTGAACAATTTCATTCAATAGCTGTTTGAAAAGTGATGCGACTGTGAATTTAAAAGAATCTCTACATTTGTTTTTTTGAATATTTGTGTTGAAGTTTGAGCTATCAAAAGATCATGTGTAATCACAATTGTGCAGTTGCATCTTAGTACAGACTGCATAAACGTTAAATAAACTGTAATACAAATTTAGAGCATATACTTACCCTTTGTTTTCTCACTGTTAAATTAAAATTGATGAGAAATAGATTTTATAGAAAACAAATTTATTTACCTATCCTGGGATAAGAACTTGAATGTAAGCCATTGCATCAAGATGTTGCTTTCTCCATATAATAGCCTAATATCAGAAATTCACCAAACATAGCTACTGAAGGATGGGTGGGAGTAGGAGTAAGACACAGAAGAGATGCAGAAGATTAAAATTACTTATATATTGAAAAATTAAACAATGTCAAAAGGGTAACTACTGTTAAGAATTGTTTTTGGTATGCCATTAATTAAGATTAACTGGAATATTAAGTGTTCCATATATTGATATACTGCTGTAGTTGTATACACTTTCATATTCTCTATTTCACATATTTATTTTTACATTATTGGTCTCCACTGAGAATGATACTCAGCCCATCCCTCCACCAGAGACATTGGATGACATTTAGAGACCTCCTCTCTCTGTCTTACTCCCATCCCCTGAGGTCCTCAACATGTTTCAAATTGCCCACAGTGCTGTGAGAATTCATGATGCTGTGTTTAGGAAAGAACACATAATTCCTGGACCTAGGAGGAGTTAGTTTTTCATTGTGGAGGTGGATATCTTTCAACTCTGAAAAATTCCTTGTTAGGATTTTTTAAAATAATATTTTTTTATTTACACACTATATACCCAACAAAGGTCTAATATGCAGAATCTATAAGAAACTTAATTCAACAAGCAAAAAAACAAATAACCCCATTATAAAGTTGCTGAGTCTGACCAGCAGACTCTGTCTGAGTGACTAATGACAGAACTATGCAGAAACACGACGTTCTGCCTGTGCAGCCAGGGGACCATGGCTCACAGATCCCAAAGAGGGAGTCTAGCCATGAAGCCCCAATATACTAGAGATGCTCCACACTTATTTAATACAGATTAAATGAAAAAGGTCTCGAGCAAACATCATTAGTAGATAATGAATATTGCCGATCCCCCAAGTAGAGAGCAGTTCTACACCCAGATGATCAAAGGTGGTCTTAGGCAACATGAGTAAACAAACTATTTAGATAAACACCATTACATTTCTTTGTACCTACTCCTTGCCTAAGTGCCTCTGGGTAAGGACAGCTGCCTTTGGCTTATTTCTTCCTGAAGCTTTCCAAGAAGGTTTGCAAACCTCTCAGCCTTCCAAGAAGGTTTGCATATTTCTTGTAATTATGTCCGCCACCCTGACCAATCTAGTGAACAAAAAATATGAGCAGATACTTCTCAAAGAGGTCATGTAAGCAGCCTACAAATACATGAAGAATTGCTCAGCATTGGTAATCATCAGAAAAATGCAAATCAAAATCATGATGAGATACCATTTCACACCAATCAGAATGGCTATTAGTAAAAAGTCAAAAAACAACAGATGTTGCTGAGGCTATGGTGAAAAGGGAACATTTGTACACTTTTGGTGGGAATGAAAATTAGTTCAGCCACTATGGAAATCAGTTTGAAGATTTCTCAAAGAACTAAAAACAGAACTGCCATTTAACCCAGCAATTCTATTACTGGGTAAATAGCCAAAAGAAATCAAATTGTTCTACCAAAAAGACACATGAACTTTCATGTTCATGGTAGCACTATTCACAATAGCAATGACATGGAATCAACCTAGGTGCCCATAATGGTGGTTTAGACAAAGAAAACCTGGTGCCTATATACCAAGAAATACTATCCAGCCTCAAAAAGGAATAAAATCATATCCTTTGTAGCAATATGGATGCAGTTGGAGACCATTATGCTATGAAAATTGATGCAGAGTGGAAAGCCAAATACTGCATGTTCTCACTTATAAGTGGATCCTAAATATTGGGTACTCACTGACATAAAGATGGAAGCAGTAGACACTAGGGACTATAAGAGAGGGGAGTGAGAAAGGGGGTACAGAGTTGAAAAACTAACTTTTGGGAACTATGCTTTGTACCTGGGTGGTAGGATCAATCATACACCAAACCTCAGCATTATACAACATAGCCATTTAACAAACTGCCCATTTATCTCCCAAATATAAAGTAAAAATCATGAAATTAAAACAATAATAATATTTTCTTATTGTTTTCTCAGTTCCCCTTGTGATACTTCTACATCTAAGGCATTGTACATTTAAAGAATTAACCCTAGTCATTTCTTACGTTATTCTCACAAACTTTTATATCTTTAGAAACAGAAACCTTGATTATTTCTCATAATTGTAACTTACTAAGTGTTCACTATGGGCCCAAGGAATATATCAGTAAAAGTGTAAAACTTCTTTATTCATCTATAGGGAACACAGATAATAAAGAAATGTGCTACAGATAAATTAACACACACATATACAAAACTATCTGTTGTATAATGAACACATATATTTTGTTTTAGTCATGCGAAATATGTGATTCCTAGTAGACATCAAGGCAGAGAGATCTAGTAAGCAGTTTGAAGTAAAGGGCAGGATAAAATAGCATTAGAGGTCTACTGATTACTGAGTCAATGTTTTAAAATAGGGAGTTAAAAGCACTGGTTGTTTACAGGAAGACTAAGGTAACAGGTACCGGGACAGGTACAACACAAGAAAGTTAAGGAAATAAAATAGTTATAGTAAGTGAATTAAAAGAAGAATTAGAAAAGTAATATTGTGGAAATTAACATTCACTATATTTTAAGAAATCAATATTAATGAAATATTTTTTTCAAGAAGAATAAGACCAAGGAGTCAACTTCAATTTTTTTATTGTTGAAAGATTACTTATTTGTCTCTAGATATAAAATCTGTGAGTGAATAAATTCATACCTAAAATACTTCCAAGAACTTCTGTATTCAGAGGCTTGAAGATATACCATTATCTTTGTCAAAATAGTTTCAGTGGAACAGTGAAAAGAAGTAAGACTGCAATTATTTGGAGAGTGAATGCAGACTCAGAGAATGGGGAAAGTGGGGAGATGTTGGTCAAGGGCTACAGAGTCTCAGTTATGCTAGATGAATGTATTTTGGAGATCTGATGTACAGAACAGTGGCTAATAGAAATTTTATTTAAATTGTTTACTTAAAATTTGATGAGAGTAGACCTCCCATTACATACACAGATGAAGTCACTATGTGAGGTGATAGATATGTTAGCTTAATTGTGATGATTATTTCACAATATTATGTTTATCAAAACATCAAGTTCTACATCTTAAATATATATTATTTTATGTGTCAATTATACATCAATAAAACTGAAGAAAAAAGTAGATGAAGATTATTACTGATATTCTCAGAATAGAAATAGCAAACAAAGAAAACATGGGAATAAGAGTAAAGGCAAATGTTCCTCAGAGCTTAGCTAATCAACTAGAACTGTGTCTTAAAACTTGATATTAAAGTTGCCAAGGAATCTTGCTTAGACAGCACTTCCTTTGGGAAGTAGTCATTGACATTTCTGCTGTCCTTGACTTGGCTAGATCACCCTGATATATTTTCTCTACTTAACCCATTTCAGAGTTTGCTAAGAGGCTTTGTATTTCTTTCCTTTTCTTTCTTAGAAAATGACTTAGGCTAAGGGCCGTGTTGGTGTCCATCATTAGCATTGTATCCGTAGTGCCTAGCACAGCACACAAAACAAAGCATGTGGACCCTTTCAGACTGGAGAACAATAATGGGCTTGAATTAAGAAAGCAGGAGGTTGCTGGGAATATAGATCCAATTTTTAGGGAGTTTTATTCTCAGGCAAAGGATGAAGGAGAGAATGAAGAATGCTAACAAAAAGCCAATTAAATTATTCATCATAAACCTAGAGTAATTATGGAAAAAAGCAGAATTTGCTTTGAGCTGCTCAGTGACTGTAAATTTCAGCCAGCTCAAAAACAAGTGAGAATACAGTGCAATTGAAAGACTTCTGACTGCAATCAAAAGTGAGATATTAATGGCAATTCTGGAGTAAGTTCATGCGTTGGCCATGGAGAGTTCAGCTGAAGTTCATAGAAGTTTAACAAAACAGTAGCAAAGGAAATTAAAAAAAAACTATGTTTCAAGAGCAGTATATTTATCACATTAAATTTTCCAATAAGACAACAAGAGTTTTAAAATTCCAATCTTCTAGGTTTCTATAGGTCAATATGCAGGTTTAAAGTGTTTGGATGACAAGATTAAAGTCACTGGAAATACTTGCTTCAGTTTCTTTAACATACACTGATTTGAACGATCCAAGATGGCCGATTGCTAACATCTCGGGATTGCAGCTCGCAGTTAAAGCTCATAGAACTAGAGGACGCCACACTTTCAGACAAATTCTGGTCACTCAGGAGCAGAAGATTCCCAGTGGAGGAGCCACGCGGGGC
>JAPYYA010005061.1:0-11156 GCA_028533165.1 Leontopithecus rosalia | reverse complement strand
CATTGATTGGTCATTATTAATACCCATTTTTTTTTCAGAATAAAGCAATATTTTCATTCATCCTCCCTCTCTCTCTTCCTTTCTTCCTCTCCTTTACTCATTTTTTTTCTTTCTTTCCCTCTCTCAAAAAAAAAAAAAATTTTTGCTTTTGTTAAAATTGCTTTTGGTATCTTCACCGTAAAATCTTTGCCAGTTCCCATATCTCAAATAGTAGTATTTCCTAGGTTATTTATCTTCCAGGGTTTTTGGTTGGTAACCAGATGAGAGTTTCTCCAGTTTTCTGGTACTTGGGTAAAAACAAAAAGGAGATCTGGAGACTCAAGCAGATAAACTGATGCTGTAATTATTTTCTTTTCTCTTTTTCTTTTTTTTGAGATGGAGTTTCCCTCTTGTTCATGCTGGAGTGCCATGATGGCACCATCTTGGCTCACTGCAACCTCTGCCTCCCGGGTTCAACTGATTCTCCTGCCTGAGCCTCCTGACTAGCTGGGATTACAGGCATGCGCCACCAAGCCCAGCTAATTTTGTATTTTTAGTAGAGATGGGGTTTCTTCATGTTGGTCAGGCTGTTCTTGAATTCCTGACCTCCGGTGATCTGCATGCCTTGGCCTCCCAAAGTGCTGGGATTACAGGCGTAAGCCACCTTGCCCAGCCAAAAAAAAAAGTACTTTACACTTTTGGTATGAATGTAAACCAGTGCAACCACTATGTAAAGCAGTATGGCGCCACCACACCCAGCCTCAGATAAGACTTTTTAAAAGCCAAGCCCAGCCATGAATTTATACCTCAAATACCTGAGTTGTGTGAATTTCTCTCTTCCTGAGATTTCAAGAGAAACCTTGGACTCCTGAGTTTCTCAGAAAGTAACGTTCTTTACTTACCACAGGTCAGGATTTCTGACCTGTGGTAAGTAAAGAATGTCATAGTTCAGAAACTATGTAGACAAGTTTGAGTCCAGTTTCCCCAGGGGCTTTTATTGGCTCCAAAAATCAAGTTTGGTTCCTTAAGAAAAGAAGGCCAGACTAGGCACGGTGGCTGACACCTGTAATCCCAGCACTTTGGGAGGCCGAGTCAGACTAATCACAAGGTCAGGAGTTTGACAGCAGCCTGGCCAATATGGTGAAACCCCACTCTACTAAAAATACAAAAAATTAGCTGGGTGTGGTGGCACGCGCCTGTATTCCCAGCTACTCAGGCAGCTGAGGCAGAAGAATCACTTGAACCTGAGAGGTGGAGATTGCAATGAGCTGAGATTATGCCACAGCACTCAAACCTGGGTGACAGAGTGAGACTCTGTCTAAAAAATAAAAATCAAAAAAAGAAAAGAAAGAAAATCATTCCAGCCAAAACCTTGGTAAAATAACCAGTTTCTTCAATTGTGTTCTGTTACTTATAGAAAACAGATTCTTGGCTAGACAGGGTGGCTTATGCCTGTAATCCCATCACTTTAGAGGCCAAGGCAGGCAGATCACTTTAGGTCAGGGATTTGAGACCAGCCTGACCAACATGGAGAAAGTTTGTCTCTACTAAAAATTATGGCTGGGCCTGGTGGCTCATGCCTGTAATCCCAGCACTTTTGGAGGCCGAGGCAGGTGGATCACCTGAGATTGGGAATTCCAGACCAGCCTGACCAACATGGAAACACCCTGTATCTACTAAAAATAGAAAAATTAGGCAGATGGAGTAGCTCATGCCTGTAATCCCAGCTACTCAGGAGGCTGAGGCAAAAGAATCGTTTGAACCTGGGAGGCAGAGGTTGCGGTGAGCCAAGATTGTGCCATCGCACTCCAGCCTGGGCAACAAGAGCAAAATTCTGTCTCAAAAAAAACCAAAAAACCATGGGTATCCTCCATGGCCTTAGTTGGGTGTGGTGGCACATGCCTAGCTACTGGTGAGGCTGAGGCAGGAGAATCGCTTCAACCCAAGAAGTGGAGGTTGCTGTGAGCTGAGATTGCACCAATGCACTCCAGCCTGGACAAGAAGAGTGAAACTTTGTCTCAAAAAAAGAAAGAAAGAAAGATATGTCATAATACTTCTGTGGGCAGTTCTCATGACATAAACTTGTATCACCTGGGTGCTGAATCCCAGTATATGTCACAATACACGATGTATGCAGGGCTTAGGCAGAAGAGGAGAATCATAACAGCTAGGTAGTGGGCCCAGCAACACATCACAATCCCTGCTTGGGCAAAGCTCAATCCATAGAAGAGAGTCACATCACCTATGTACTGTGTTCAGCAATGTGTCACACTACACCTTGCAGGGAGGGCCCATGCAAGAGTCACATCACCTAAATGATGGGAGCAAAAACATGTCAAAATTCTGTCGGTAGGGCTCAGGAAAAATAATAGTAACAATTACATGACCTAGGGCTGGACCCAGCTATATCTAACAAACACGTCAGTTGGTAGGGCACGAGCATGAGAGAACAGTCACATCACCTAGCTGCTGGGCTCAGTGATATGTAACAATCCTTTTATAGCAGGGTCCAGGCAGAAGAGGAGTGTCACCTCACCTAGAGAATAGAATAACAGCTCATAACCATGGGTGGAGCCCGTGCAGGAGAGTTGCATTACCTAGGTGTTGAACCCAGTGACATGTCTCAACACACAATGTAAGCAGGTCCTAGGCTGGAGAGGAGAGTCACCTCATCTAGGTTCTTGACAGAGTGATACGTCACAATCTTTTTTTAGGTAGAGACCAAACAGTAGGGAAGAGTCACATCACCTAGATGCTGGGCTCAGCGATGTCACAATATCCTGAGAAAAGGACCCAAACAAAAGAGTCACATCAATTGAGGGTCTCAGAGATATGACACAATGGCCCCCGTGGGTGGGGCTCAGGAAGAAGTGTGGAGTCACACAACCTTGGGGCTGGGCCCAGCTACATGTCAAAATCACCCCAGTGGCCAGGGCCCAGGCATAAGAGAGTCACATCATGTAGGTTCTGGGCCAAGCAATATATCACACTCCCCACTGTGGACAGGTCCCAGGAAGAAGAGAGTCACATAATCTCAGTGACAGGCCCAGATATATGTCACAATGACCTCTGTGAGCAGGCAGAAGAATCACATCACCTGTGTGCTAATTCAGCAATAAGTCATTTTCTCTTCTGTGGACAAGGAACAGGGAGGAGAGTCATATCACCTCTGTGTTGGGGCCAAAGTTATGTCACAATCCCTTTTTGGGCAACAGCCAGGTAAGAGAGGAGAGTCACATCAAATATTCAGAGGGCCCAGAGACATGTCACAATGTACCTTGTAGGGAGGATCCAGGCAGGAGACTCACCTCACATTGGTTCTGGGCCCAGCAACTAATCACCATGCCATCTAAGGGAAGTATCAAGACAAAAGCGTATGTTACATTGGTATTAGGCCCAGTGACATATCACAATATCCTCTGGGGCAGAACCTAGAAAGAGGGAGACAGTCAATGTGAGCTAGGTGCTGAGCTCAGGCTATGTCACAACCCCTTCTGTGAGCAGAGGCCAGGCAGAAGAAGAGAGCATCACCTGTGTGATGGGTGCAGGGATTTGTCACAATGTCTTCTGTAGGCAGGACCTAGGCAGTAGAGTTACATCAACCTGGGTGTTGGACCCAGCAAAAGTCACAATGGCCCACATGGGCAGAGAACAGGCAGGAGAGTCATATAACCTGTGTTTGGGGCTCAGCGATATGACACAGTGTCCCCTGGGGAAGAGCCAAGGCTGGAGAGAGGATTCACATCATCTGGATACAAGATCCAGTGATGTCACAATGTTCCCTGTGGGCAGTGCCAAGGCAATAGAATAGTCACACCACCTCACTGCTGGGTCCAGGGATATGTCACAGTCCCTTCTGTGGGCTGGGCCAGTGCAGGACCACCAAATCACTCTGGTGCCGGATAAAGTCATATGTCATAATCACACCAACAGGAATGTTCAGACACAAGATTAGGCATCTGGACTGGAAAGAATCCGTGCATCAAAAACATGACCAGACTGTGCACGGTGGTTCGCACCTGTAGTCCCAGCGCTTCAGGAGGCCATGGAGGATACCTGGAACCCAGGAGCTGAAGACTATCCGGGGGCAACATGGTGAGTGACATCTTGATTAAAAATGATAAAGTTACAAAAGAAATACATATCCAGAGCCTGGACAACATATTGAGATTACATCTCTACTAAAAAGATGACAGATAGATAAATTATCCTTTTATCTTACCAGAAAGACAGAGAGACGGAGCCAGCCAGCCAGTGATAGATGTTAGATGACAAATAGATAGGCACATAGATAGACAGATAGATAGATAGATAGATAGATAGATAGATAGATAGATAGCCAGGCAGGATGGCTTATGCCTGTAATGCCAGCACTTTGGGAGGTCAAGGCTGAGGACTGCTTGACCATAGGAGTTCGAGATCAGCCTGAGAAACATGGCAGAACGTCATTTCTACAAAAATAAAAACTAAAAACTACAAAAAACACAAAAACAAAAAAACCAGCCAGAGTGGTGGTGAGTGACTGTTGTACCAGCCACCTGGGGAGCTGAGACTGGAGAATCTTTGGAGCCCAAGGAGGTCCAGGATGCAGTGAGCGATAATCACATACCTGCACTTCAGCCTAGGTGACAGAGTGGCAAGACCCAATGCAATATATATATTCATGTGTGTATATATGTATGCATACACACATATATATGAAAGAAGGAAGAAATTTAAAACAACAGCAACTTCAGTGTGCAGGAAGGAGCATAAGAGAGAGAAAATAAAGAAAAACAATAGTGCCGGGTGCGGAGGCTCACGCCTGTAATCCCAGCACTTTGGGAGGCCGAGGAGGGTGGATCACGAGGTCAAGAGATCAAGACCATCCTGGTCAACATGGTGAAGCCCCGTCTCTACTAAAAACACAAAAAATTAGTTGGGCATGGTGGCTCGTGCCTGTAATCCCAGCAGACTCAGGGGGCTGAGGCAGGAGAATTGCTTAAACCCAGGAGAGGGAGGTTGCAGTGAGCCGAGATCATGCCATTGCACTCTAGCCTGGGTAACAAGAGTGAAACTCCATCTCAAAAAAAAAAAAAAACAAAACAAACAAACAAAAAAACAATAGTAACTCAATGTACTATGGAAACAAACTCAAAGTGTGGCTAAGGAAAAAAAACCAAAACTCAGAAAGGTCCCCAGAGCCGCAGATACTCTGGAGGCCGAAATGAGAGGATGACCTGGGTGAGCCCCGGAAGGTGGAGGGTGGGTAAACCATCATCGCACCCTCTACTTAAGCAGTACTGCCACCAAAGCAACTGGACAGAGAAGCCAGCCAGTGGCAGGGCGGAGGCCCACGGGGTTCACCCTACAGGCCAGGTGTGGCCGAGTGCGGCGCGTGGGGCCTGAAGCCGTGCAGCCAGAGTCTAACTCCGACAACCTTCCCTCCCACCGTCCGACGATGTCTGCTGGTCGGGCACCCGGGCGGCAGAAGGACGGAGAAGGGCTCAAAAGGGGGTGACCTGCCCCTCCTCCCCGCCCCTCTTCCCTGTGGAGTGGGAGAGGTCCAGGACCCTGAAGGCCAACCCCGGACCCCACAGCCACCCCTGGGACGGGGGCTTCGGGCCACACCCTCCGACGCCCGCGCGTCAGCCATTCCCACCACGCTCCCCCAGCCTTGTCCCCGGGGGACCAGCCAACCGCAGGGTGGGAAGAAGCGGAAACCACAGAGGGTGGACATAAGTGCCCCAAACCTGCGGCGGTCTCGGAGCAGCACGTGGTTCCTTCGGCGCTCAGAAAGCCGGACGTTCCTGGCCCTGGGAAGATGGCACTGCAAGGTCTCCGACTCTCCATGGGGACTTGGGAAGAAAATCGGCTGGAGCCTCAGATGGCCGGGACCCACGCGGGCTCGCGACCGGGCCTAGAGGGTGTCCCCGGCCCCCTGTGTCATGCCTGGTGGGTCCTGCGGTGATCTGGGGACCGGCCTGGACAGTCCCACACTTGGCTAGTGCCGGAAGTGCCGTGACAACCTCCCCTCCACAGCCCTGCACGCCTGAGCTCTGACTCACAAGGAACGAGACCGAGCTCTGGCACCATCGGGACAGTTCTGCTGAAGGCTGCAGGATTCCCGAGCTCTGCCCAGCTCACATCGAAGACTGTCCCTACCTCAGCAGCTGCCGCTGGAGCTGAGAAAGACAACAGAACTCTTGAAAGGCGACGACAGCCCAGGCGGGCCACAGGCTTTGCGGTCAGCCCAAGCAGCCTCTAGAGAAAGAAGCGGCCAAATGGCCGCTAGGTGGCGCCCAACGAGCACCCACGCAATGGTCAGCGGTTTATGGCGGGGGGGGAACCCCACTAGCCAGACTAACAAAGAAGAAAGGGAAGAAGATTCAAATAAACACAATCAGAAACAATAAGGGGGATATTACCATTGACCCCAGAGAAATACAGACAAACACCAGGGAATAGCATGAACAACTCGATACACAGAAACTAGGAAATCTAGAAGAAATGGATACATTCCTGGAAGCATACACACTGTCAAGACTGAACCAGGAGGAAACTGAATCCCTGAACAGAACAATAATGAGTTCTGAAATTGAGGCAGTAATAAATAGCCTGCCAATCAATAAAAGTCCTGGAATAGCTGAATTCACAGCTGAATTCTCCCAGATGTACAAAGAAGAGCTGGTACTGTTCCTACTGAAATTATTCCAAAAAACTGAAGAGAAGGGACTCCTCCCCAAACTGATTCTGTGAGGCCAGAACCATCTTGACATGAAAACCTGAAAAAGATATAACAAAAAAGAAAGCTTCATGTCAATATCCTTGATGAACTTTGATGCAAACATCTTCAACAAAATACTAGCGCAGCTAATTCAGCAGCAAATCAAAAACTTATCCACCAGGCTCAGGTGGGTTTCATCTCTAGGATGCAAGTTTGGTTCAACATAGCCAAATTAATAAATATGATTCATTACAGAAACTGAACTAGGGACAAAAACCACATGATTATTTCAGTAGTTGCAGAAAAGACTTTCATTAAAATTCAACATCTATTTATGTTAAAAATTCTCAATAAATTGGCATTTTAAAAACCTCAAAATAATACAATAATTATTTAAAAATTCATACGAAACCAGAAAAGTGCCTGAATAGTCAAGGCGATCCTAAGCAAAAATAACAAAGTGGAGGCCTCATGTTACTCAACTTCCAGCTATACCATAGGGCTATGGTAACCAAAACAGCATGGTACTGTTGGTAGATGGATCACCTGAGGTGGGGAGTTTGCGAGCAGCCTGACTAACATGGAGAAACCCTTTCTCTACTAAAAATAGAAAAAAATGGCCAGGCATGGTGGCTAACGCCTGTAATACAAGCACTTCAGGAGGCTGAGGCGGGTGGATCACCAGGTCAAGAGATCAAGACCATCCCAGCCAACATGGTAAAACCCCGTCTCTACTAAAAATAAAAAAATTAGCCAGACGTTTGGCACGCACCTGTAGTCCCCCTACTCAGGAGGCTAAGGCAGAAGAATCGCTTGAACCTGGGAGGCGAAGGTTGCAGTTAGCTGAGACTGCGCCACTGCGCTCCAGCCTGGCGACAGAGCAAGACTCCGTCTCAAATAAATAAATAAAAATACAAAAAATTAGCCAGGTGTACTGGTACATGCCTGTAATCACAGCTACTAGGGAGACTGAGGCAGTATAATTGCTTGAACCCAGGAGGTGAAGATTGTGGTGACCCGAGATTGCACCATTGTACTCCAGCCACAAAACAAGAGCAAAACTACATCTCAAAAATAAAGAAAGGAAAGAAAGCGAGAGAGAGAAACCATGAAAAGAGTATGTCATAACCGAAGTACTGGCAACATAGATGAAAAACAACACATAGATATTTCTTTTTTCTTTCTTTTTTTTTTTTGAGATGGAGTTTCGCTCTTGTTACCCAGGCTGGAGTGCAGTGGAGCGATCTCGGCTCACCGTAACCTCCGCCTCCTGGGTTCAGGCAATTCTCCTGCCTCAGCCTCCTGAGTAGCTGGGATTACAGGCACACGTCACCATGCCAAGCTAATTTTTTGTATTTTTAGTAGAGACGGGGTTTCACCTTGTTGACCAGGATGGTCTCGATCTCTTGACCTCGTGATCCACCCACTTCGGCCTCCCAAAGTGCTGGGATTACAGGCGTGAGCCACTGCGCCCAGCCCAACACATAGATATTTCTATAGACAACAGACATTTGGCTAATTCATATATAAATTAAGCATCATATTGTCTAAAGTTTAAGATTGAAAATTATTAATTCAATTTATATAAAGCTTTAAAAGCAAACATACAATTAACTGATCTGAAAAAATATACCCCCTCAAGAAACACTAATATAGAATTTAAAATAAGAGGGATTTTATTTCATTTTACTTATTTATTTATTTTCTTTTTTGAGATAGAGTATGCCTCTTGTCACCACCCAGGCTGGAGTGCAGTGGCACAATATTGGCTCACTGAAACCTCTGCCTACTGAGTCAAGCTATTCTCCTGCCTCGGACTCCAAAGTAGCTGGGATAACAGGAGCCCACCACCATGCCTGGCTAATTTTTGTTTTTGTTTTAGTACAGACAATGTTTCACTATGTTGACACCAGGCTGGTGTCAAACTCCTGACTTTAGGTGACCCACCTGCCTTGACCACACTAAGTTCTGGGATTACAGGTGTGAGCCACCACACCCAGCCAAGAGAGATTTTAATGCATAAAATGCTAACTACAACATAGATATACTATTAAAAATAATTATTTAGATATCTGCCATATTTAGCTATGTGTACTCATACAGAGCAGACATTCTGAATCACTGCCATTTAATAAATGGCAGCAAAATTTCATGAAAAAATGCATTGCAATCATTAATAATAGGCTCTAAGGAGAACATTTAATGAATAAATATGAAAAGGACAATAGAAACATTTATTTATGGATGGGCACAGTAGCTCACATGTGTAATCCCAGCACTTTGAGAAAGCCAAGGAGGGGTATCACCTCAAGTCGGGAGTTTGAGACCAGCCTGACCAACATGGAGAAACCCTGTCTCTACTAAAAATACAAAATTAGCTGGGCATATTGGCACATGTCTGTAATGCCAGCTACTTGGGAGTCTGAGACAGGAGAATCGCTTGAACCCAGGAGGCAGAGGTTGGGGTGAGCTGAGATTGCAACATTGCAATCCAGCCTGGGCAACAGGACTCCATCTAAAAACAAAGAAAAAAAAAAGGAAATCACTGGATTTCTTTCATTAATGGGTGTGTTTCACTTTCTATTTGAAAATGGCCAACTGTCCTCTGCAGGTGTCCTGATTTGATTTGCTAGTTTAGACCCTGGAGGTAGAAGTGAGAAAACACTTGAGCCACAGCAGACACCTATTTTCAACTGGAGGATATATAGGAATTCTTTAATAATATCTAACACTTTTCTCACTACCCATTAGATTTAACAGTGATAGCTTGGAGGGAAGGGAGGGGACACAGAAGATACAACCTTAGAAGTGCACAGTTTTGTTATAAGTTTTTGTGTTTTGTTTTGTTTTGGAGACAAGATCTCACTCTGGTGCCCAGGCTGGAGTGCATTGGAACAATCATACCTTCTAATTTGGTTGTAACAGTTCTTTAAAAAATATTTTTGGGGCCAGGCATGGTGGCTCACGCTTGTAATCCCAGCATTTTGGGAGGCGGAGGTGGGCAGATCATGAGAGATCAGGAGTTCCAGACAAGCCTGGCCAATATGGTGAAACCCTGTCTCTACTAAAAATACAACAACTAGCTGTGTGTGGTGGTGTGTGCCTGTAATCTCAGCTATTCACGAGGCTAAGGCAAGAGAATCACTTGAACTGGAGAGGCAGAGGTTACAGTGAGCTGAGATTGTGCCACCACACTCCAGCCAGGGCAACAGGAGTGAAACTCCATCTCAAAACAACAACAGAAACAAAATGAAAGGTGAGTGTGGCTCCTGCAACTCGGTGAGACTTGGTTTTCATTTTGGAAAACTGCCCATCCACACAGGAACAACCTGTGAGAACTGGCATGTGGCTGGGAACAGTGGCTCTTGCCTGTATTAAAGGCAAAATTGAGCCATCGTGGAATGAATCTCTCTCTCTCTCAATCTCTCTCTCTGTGTCTCTGTTTTGAGACAGGGTCACACTCTGTAGCCCAGGCCGGGTGCAGTGGTGCAGTATCAGCTCTTTGCAACCTCTGCCTCCTGCATTCAAGTGATTCTCCTGCCTCAGCCTCTGGAGTAGCTGGGACTACAGGCACCCATCACCAGGCCTGACTCATTTTTGTATTTTGTGGTAGAGACAGGGTTTCACCGTGTTGGCCAGTCTGGTCTTAAACTCCTGACCTCAAGTTATCTGCCTGCCTCAGCTTCCCAAAGTGCTGGGATTACAGGCGAGAGCCACTGCTCCCAGCCACATGCAAATTCTACACTAAGCCTGCTAAGATACCACTATTTACTTAAAAAAAAAAAAAATTGAGGTCGGGGGCAGTGTCTCATGGCTGTAATCTCAGCACTTTGGGAGGCTGAGGCAGGCTTATCACCTGAGGTCAGGAGTTAGAGATCAACCTGGCCAACATGGTGAAACCCCCTCTCTACTAAAAATACAAAATTAGATGGGCAGAGTGGCACGTGCCTGTAATCCCAGCTACTCAGGAGGCTGAGGCAGGAGAATCACTTGAATCAGGTAGGCAGAGATTGCAGTGAACAGAGATCATGCCATTGCACTCCAGTCTGAAATACAAGAGCAAAACTCTGTGTCAAAAAAAAAAAAGAAAAGAAAAAAATGGAAATATTTTACCTACAAAAAAAAAAGGATAAAAAGAGAATTTTACATCTAAAGTCTTAGTTTTCTTTATAAAACCCTAGCCCCTTGTCAGTTGATTTGTCTAAAGGTGTCTGACAGGCACTAATACTCTTAATGAATCAATCAGGAAAAATGGGTCTCTCAGGTGACAAGGAGTCACAGTGGTACCTAAACCCAATCCACTCTCAGCTTTACCTGGTGCCCCCCTCAAGAGGGGGTGTTAACCGTGTGAACCACATTCACTGGACAAGGCCAGAGGAAAGCGTGTTTAGGACAACACAACCGTGAGGCTGCAAATCAAACTGGGGGCAGGAAGCGCGCAGGAGTTTCTATGGCCAAGACACTGCTGGCC